>CANXYC012560018.1:0-11133 GCA_948193065.1 Aleurites moluccanus | reverse complement strand
TTGGATATTGAATTCAATACCTAAGGAATTTGTATAAGCATTCATTCACACAACAAATGCGAAGAATTATGGGATGAATGTTAAAGAGTGATTCAAAGATTGGTTCCTCTTTTTCAGGAGTTAGTTAGATGGCCACTTGGTCAAAAATAAATCAGTTTGTTAATTGATCTTTAGGAGCCTTATCTGGCTTAGTTGCTGTTTTTATGGTCTTTACTTTCTATTTATTAGCTTCTTGTAATCCAGATCGGCATTGCTAAATAAAAACTCCAGTCATTTAAATTTCTCTTTGTTATTCATAAGTTTATTATTGTGTGTTTGATTTGCATTAATTGATCTTCTTGATTGTAGTTAAACTGATCCAACATGTTATAATACCATAGCCAAAACCTCCATGTATTTTTCTCATAACCCTATCGATCACTTCCTTTATATCTGTTTAGGTCTCCACTAAGTATTGACTTTATTTGGTACGCTTTGCATTAAGTCGTCCATATTTTACCAAAATTTTTGCTTGTTCTTACTACATTCATTATTTTTCCTTCGACGACTAGCTTAGCATTGATAATCTTATCCACAAGTCTTCTCATTGCTACCACAACATATTTCAATGTCTTATTTAAAACGATACCCACTCTATTATTGTTTCTCTCATTCTCTATATATCACAATTTATAACATGTATTACCCACTTTAATTTATCCTATGTACTAACTTCTTTACTTATTTTCATTTATGATGTGAGAAACCTTGTTTATTTAGAACCATATCTGGGTGTCCACATGGCATGTTGCTTTTGAGGAATGGCCTATACCTTTGTCTATTTCTCACTATACTCGGATTTCGTTGTAGTGCATCATAATCAAGTAGAGGATGCCCCATTTTTTATGTTAATTAAATTCATAATCATGAAATATAGCAAAATTTAATACTGGTTATTACGTACTGCAAACCTCCTTATTTGGGATGGGCTAAACACAAAAAAATCATGCTAGAGTTAAGTGGAATTGTTAATATTCGGGTATGTATAACATATTAACATGAGTCGTAATAAAAAAGAAAAAAAATTTGGCCCCCTAAAAAATTTTCTGACTCTGTTGCTTTATCTGTGGAGCAATTCAATTTGACAGGGATTGAAAGAATAAAGTTGGACTTGTGTAAGGCTGCACTCAAAGGTGATTGGGACACTGCGGAAAAAATTTATCGTGATGGTCAAGTAAGGTACGATACTGTGATCGTATCAAGTGGGGAGACTGCCCTTCACATTGCAGCTTTTGTAGGGCAGTGTCAATTTGTCAAACAGATGGCGGACAAAATGACTGAAGAAAAAGAAGATTTGGCTATGACAACTAAAACTAAAATTATACATAGAAAGAGCCAACCTCAGAAGCGCAAGCTCTTCTTGTTGAAAAAAAAAAGAGGGGCTATGACAACTAAAACTAAAATGAGACTAGGAAATATAGAGACAATGTCAACCTCAGAAACGCAAGATCCTCGTGCTGAAAACTGGGAGGAGGATTATCGAGAAAAAAAAGGGAATACAGCTTTTGTCTATGCAGCTTTATCTGGAAAAGTGGATGTTGCAAAAATACTGGAGGAGAAACGCCCAGATTTGACAATGACTCGAGGTTTAAATGATACTTTACCAATTTATATGGCGGCTGTGAAAGGCCATAGGGATATGGTATTGCACCTTTACAAAAGTACTATGTGGGAAGACCAATTCAGCTATGATGATCGGATGGATGTACTATGGGCACTGATCGACAATGAAATATACGGTGAGTAATCTTTCTCTAATTAATGCTTTATAGGGTTTTATAAATTATTACTTTATTAATTTTAAACAGTGTGATAATTAGAAAAATATTGCATGATCTTTTTCTAATTAATGCTTCATACGGTTTTATAAATTATTACTTCATTAATTCTTAAACATTGTGATAATTAGAGAAATATTGCATGATGAAACTTGATTAGTTTTAAAGGGCATGTAATAAAATTTTCTTTTTAAATGGTACCCTCCCTTTGGAAGTTTTTGAAGAAATTTTAATGACCAAATAATATTATGAATTAGATTAGAGAGTTTAATCTTGAAGTGATACTGTAAATTACTTAATATGATATAACCTTTATTTTCTAATAATTTATTTTTGATTGATCTAAATTTGAGATATCTCACACAAATCTTTAGAGAGAGAAAATTGATCATATTACACTTAATTGGCACGTAATATTTTATTTTAATATTAAAATAAACATTCATTTTAATCAAAGAAATTTTATGTACTATTTAATTATATTCTAAAATAAAATTTGTAATCAATTTGTAACAAAAGTTTTAGTGGTTTTTTATATTTTGAAACATAATTTCATTTACACATATAAACACATGGTTCCATTTCGACATATAGCAAATATAGTAGCATGATTTCAGATAGGGAGGGCAATCGGTTGGTTTAATTTGAATCAAATCGAAATTTTTAAAAATTAAATTAATAAAATCAAATCAAATTTTAAATCAAATCGAATCAAATCAAACTGAAATTTGCGCAAAATTAACTGAACTTAACGGACATATTTTGGTTCAGTTATTTAATTTTTTCGTTTTTTAATAATATATATTTTGATTAATTCAGTTTTTTTAAAAAAAAAATAAAACCAAACTAAAATAGACCAAAATTTTCAGTAATTTGAATCGAAAGTCCTAATCAACCCTTTACTACTAGTATTTCTATTTTCTATCCCAAAAGTCTTTTCTTTCTTTTAAAGAAATCCAAAACACATCTATTCTAACTCTTAAGCTTTGATACCACTCAAAGCGAGTCTGCTCTCCCTCTAATATTAACTGGCTAGAGGCAACAATATAGAGAGCTACTCATATGAATCTTCAAGGTGTTTTTCTTTTATTTCCGATTTCTTTCATCTTCTTGTATTCGTTGTGGTAGCAAGAGCTAGCAACAAAATCCAAATAGCCTTTATTCTTGATGAAGAAGTCCTCAAACTCATTCTATCTAAAAGTCAATTCTTCTAAATTTTTAAACAATTTGTCTATAGTGTTATTTAAAGAGTCTAAACGATCTATAATAAAATTTAATAATCCTATTATTGGATCCTTACATATACTGTGATCTAAGTGATGACAATCAAGATAAGAGTAACCTGAAAGGTTACTAGTCATCCAATAAATGTGCAAAAGTATCAAGCCTTTCTAGATAATAAAAGTTATAAAACTCAAGTTCATAGTTAAAGAAATTTTTAAGTCCAACTTCTTCTCTATTAGGCTTGTCATGTCTTTCTAGCATTTCTAAAGCAATGTTTAAGTCTCTGATTCTTTGTTCATACAAAGCAAAGAAAGGATCATGTAGTCTGAGACTGACACTTAACTCTTCTCTCTTAACTTGGGTTAAAGCTAAATCGATTCTCTAATTTCTATTAGCAGAACAGATAGAAGACATAAATATTTATTTAAATATTTATAAATATAGATCTTCATAAACCAGGTTCACTAAGCTTCCGCAACTGCTTCAACTCTCTTTTCAAGCTCGTCACCAACAATACCTATAAAGAGGTGTGAAGGGTATAACTTATTGCCCTTAATTTCTCCCGATTGGGTATTATTGCAACACTCTTGTATATCAAACCATTTTGGAAATATTAAAGGTATATAGAAGCAAAATTCAAATATAGATAAAGACTTAAAAGAAAATTTTCTTATAGAAACTTTGTATTTTATTTCGCTCCCTTTCCTTAGTAAGTTGAGGAGGTATATATAGACTTTACAAGGAAAAACTGGTGTCTATAATATTGTTTATCAGCTCAAAAGTAAAATAATTAAAGCAAACAGACATAATAATACAAATAGACAGCTAGTAAGACTTTTCCATTTTTAACATGCAATAATTAAAGTATAAGCAAAGTGGACAGCAGGTGCCTCTGGTACTGTTTTTCAGTTATAAAGATACAATAATTAAATAAAGACAAAAGACAATTTGACAACTTTATTTTTTATAGATAAAATATCATTTTACATATACGTTCTTTTCTATAGCACCACACATTTTAAAGCATCTTGGCTGACAATGCTTTAATATCTGCAACTACTTTAGATAAGCGATTCCTCATATTACACATTGAGGCTGACGTCATCGATGACGATTCTGTCATTCCATTTGTGAGTTGCTAACTAGGGCATCCATACTTTTTCTTAATTCTGCATAATCCCTAGCTATCTCCTCTGTCACATGTTGCTTTTTGAATTGTGCAACCTTCTTCTAGACCTTCATCATTTCAGACTAGAAATCTAGACTTGGATCTAAATCTACAAGTCTTAGAAACAACTTTTGTGCTTCTTGTCATCCTTTCACCATTGCCATAGTTCTAACAATAAGAGTAACAATGAGAGTATAATGAGACTAGATAATAACAAAAACTTTACCATCTCCGAGAAGGACATAATTATTTGCATAGACTACCTTCTTTAGGCTAGCTTTAAAATTTTCAATTCTCACAGCTTGGCTAATAATCTTGTTTTCTTTATACATGTTAAAATAAAAATTCAAGTTTTGATTATTAACCTTCTGTGGTTCAACAAATTGCTTAGCCATAATAGGACGGAAATCCTATATTTGATAAGGATTTTTAATTATTCTATCCTCACCATAATCCATAATTGTACTAATAATATAACTTGTAATTATCTTGAATATGAACTCAAGAACTCTATTGATTCCTGTACAATAACTAGAAGTGATTTACACAGATCATTATCATCTCCATTGATCTTGATAATTTATGTCAATCCCGCATATGTGTACTGGAGACTATTTTTCATCATGTCTAAAGGGATTCTCAGGTATAGGCCTCCATATCATTGCCAATGGATGTATGGATGTAACATAGAATATTATTTAAGGGAATGATCTATTGAGTCCATTCTTTTAATCTTTCTAGTGTAAACCATTTCTGGTAGATTATTAACTAAAGAAAATATTCTTCATTCTTTTTGTGGATTTCAGGATTTCTGTCTAAGTGAGCAATGTATAAAAAAACTTCATCTATAAAGTGTTTTAATTGCTGAAACTTTCTTTTAGCTAATCCTCCCAGTAAAACTGAATACAACATGGATTCGTCTTTTGAAAGAACATAATCATACTTTACGAAGTACCATACATTTTTATTCTTATAGGTGCTAGAAACCTCAGTGTCATCAACCCTCATGATTTTCATGAAATTTTCATGAATATCATCTGGTTCGCTTTCAAAATCTTTCATTGTGATTTTCTTAGGGGATTGCTGGACTTTCTTTTTTTGAATTCAGTCGTCCCAAAATTATTTAGTATTGCTAACCATGGTGGTATTGCACAACTCGTAGGTGGTCTCAGTCGAATAGCTACCAGCTCTGATTGTAAACAACTGAAGACCTTAGGAAATAAAGTCAATCCCAAAGGATTCGAACTGACACTCTCTTCTTTATCCTCTTTCCCCATATTTATCTTAAATCACTAGTGCAAGGAGTATTTTCAATTCTATTACGTCTTTCTAAATATGCTACCCAATAATTTATTTCAGAAATTTTTTTTCCAGAGTAAGAAAAGAAGCCAATTTTTTGAAGTGTAATCTTTTCCAAATTAAGTAATTTTTTTTAAGATTTTCACTCCAGTTAGAGGTTCTACAGGTCACCAAGGGAGTATCTGAAATTATGATTGGTAAGTGAGTAAAAATAAAATATTGTTCCTTTAGATATTCAATAATGTCAGATACATCAATATATTCATGGGCCATATAATTATTTAAGGAATAATTTCTATAAATAGAATCAATTCTATCATCTTTTTTCCTTATACTTAATTTTTTCTCCAATCCCAATGAATCAAATGGTTATCTCTCATCTCTGCAGTCTAAAAGTGTTTAATTTTGTTATATACTCTTTCACGGACTAATGAGTTCCCTCTAAAAATTTCATCCATAAACTAATAAAATAAAATAATTTTGAATTTAAATGAAAAATACTTTTATATTCAAAAAACAAATGAAATTAAATAATTCTTTTAAAAAAAATAATTTTTGCTATTATAAAATTAAAATTAAGGAACTTTATTATTACAAATTGAAATTCAGTAACAATACTGAAATAAATGTTAAATTTAGAGAAAATGACTATTTTTAATCCAGTGTCGAGCATATAGATATGAATTTTAAAATATTTTATTTGCATATAGATATGAATTTTAAAATATTTTATTTTTTTTTTAATTTTTGATCGGGTACTAATCACCGTAAACGTAGCAAAGAGAAGTTGCATGATGAGATTTTAGTTGGCACCTGGCATAATATTATAGTTAAGGATGGCAATTTTATCCAACCCGGTGAATATCCAGTTTGTCTCGATCCGAACGAATCGGATTTTATCCGCTCCATTTAATCGAAAGGCAGATATAGATATTAAAATTGTTATCCATCATGAATTCAGATCGGGTTCGGGTTTAGGGTATACCCAACCCATACCCGACCCGACCCGATTATTATTATTATTATTATTATTATTATTACTAAGAAACCCTAATACCCTTAGAATCCCTCTATTATTATTCTTAACAGGTGAATTGATGTTAAGAATATTTAAAAAAAGAAGAAGTTAAATATAGGTTAATCGGGTAAATGAATATATCTATTTACTTGCCCTTACCTGCTGTCTACCCCTCCCTATATCCAAAACAGTGCAGGTGGCGGGACGGATAATAAATTTAAGTGGCGGCCAGATTCAAGTAAGGTAATATTCGTCCCATAGCCGCTTCGCTGTCATCCCTAATTACAGTAGCTGTTGTATCTTGCTTCAGTGCATGTTTTGTTGTTTTTCCCTCACTGTGTTTTGTAACTAGTAACACTATCATATTTATTACCACATACTTTTAAATTAATATTACTTAAAGTTTCATAATTTTATACTAGTTAAATTTTTTATTTGTATAAATTAATGTTAATATAGATTAATATTAGAATTTTTACTAAATTTTTAATTATTTTTAATTTAATTCAATTTAATTTCTATTAAATTTATTTAATTTTCTATCTTTATTGATTTTTAAACCGAGTTGAATATGAAAGTATGCGACTAAACTAGTCATATTGAGGAAATATATCCCATATTCAATGATATGGAAAATATTCCAAACTTTATTTATGGCCTTTTCAATTCAAACTTCCAGAATGAATTTCGCAACCACAATTTCACATTACACCAACTAGTATTCCTAAATTCATTTAATCATAAATTAATTTTAATTGATAAAATAATAAAATTTCTTATTTCAAATCATCAATTAAATTCACATTTCCAACTGATGATTTGTAATATATACACACACATTATGTTATTCATAAATATTTTCAATTTTAGATCTTAATATTTTATTTTATTAATTTTATTTTTAACTTACAAGTTATATTGTTTCTTAAAAAAAATTTACACTACAGGCATTCATTAACTCAAATTTTTTAATTTTTTTTTATAATACATATATTTTTCTACTTTATTCATACATATTTTTCATTTTAGGCCTTCAAACTTTCTAATTTTTATTTTATTTATAAATTAACTTAAATCCACTAAAAATTTGTTTTTTTTTTTCAAGAAAATATACATTCGCATCTAAAGTCTAAATCCAGAGTCTGCCACTGCTTAAGACCAGTTATTCAAATATATTGATATAAACATCACTCTTATATGTTAAACATTTAATTCTCACTTGATAAGAAGGATATGGAGGGAATATTCAATTTCAACCCCGAATTTTTAGTAAAACTTCATCAACTCAGTCCAATTATCCTTTATTTTTGATCAATTAAGAGCTTGTCCATTATTTAAATGAAACTCACGTTAAATATATTTTTAAATAATAATAAATAATTCTATAATATTTGTAGGACCCATTTTATATTTTTATATAATAAAAATACTAAATTAAAAAAATCATATTTTTCAATAATAACAAATATTAATTTTAAAAACTTAAAATTTTAAAAAAATATAGCCCGACCCAGATATGGGTTTCATTAAATACCTAAAATGATGGACACTAGTTTCAACCATCAAAATTGAGGAGATCTACCAATTAAGGTTCTCCAGTTAGGCTCTTAACTGAAAGCATCGACCCCTCCGTTGCCTTTTTAATAGTGGCGATCACAATGTAGAAAATCTCGGTGTTGAAATCAATGATGGCTTTGTTAGAGCAAATTATATAAAACATGAATAGCTAAAATAAAATTAACCAAACATAATCATGCTTTATATATACAACAAAATGCAGCGGAAATTAAATTATAAATACCTCCAGCCATTGCTTGTTGTTGTTGTAGGAATAGCTACGAATTACAGAGCTAATTTTCTGGGTTTTTTTCTCTGAAATTCAGATGGTGAATTTTGTGTATTTTGAGAGCAAACCTAGGGACCTCTACACATACCCTTCACCATTAACTGCCCATCACAGTTAATGGTGATAATGGGTAGTTTTTTACAGAAAATGGGAGAAGAAAATGGGGAGAGAAGTGGACCACTACTTTTAATGGAGTGGCCAACTCCATAAAAAAAAAGGAAAATAACTTACAATTATAACAAAAATACGTAGCATTTACATTTACTTTATATATATATATTTTGTCTCTGATTCCCTCCTTAGGAAAAAAAATAAAAAATTAAATTAAATTAAGTCACAAAGCAATAAAATAAATTTAATGAATGATTGGTTAATATAAGAGCCGCAGCCACATTTTTTTTTCTATATTTTTCTTATTTTAAAAAAAGAAAAGGAAATTTCTTTAAAAGCAAAGAAAATAAAAAAATAAAAATTTTAAAACTGTTCAAAAACTTTTAAACTAAGTTTTAGAGAGAAGAATAAAAATTCAACTAATAAAATGAATAAAGAAAATATTAATTAGAATTTAAGCAATTAGATAAATTATTTTAAAAAAATTCAAATCGATTTAATTTTAATATCAAAATTAATTGGGAAGGTTATATATATTATTTATTTTCACTCTGAACGGTTTTAAATGACATCTTTTAATAATCGTAATATTTTTAAAGCATATTATATTTATTTCCTCTAAGTTGATTTAAATTTATCCATTTTTTTTCCTCTACTTTATCATGATGTACTTAATTTTTCTAACTAGAGTTTTATTATGTCTCCGCTTCACATGTCTAAATCATTTTAATATTTATTCTCTCATCTTGTATTTAATCGAAGTTATTCCCAATTTATCTCTTATGTTTTCATTACGTGTCTTATCTATTATAATATAACTGCACATCCATCTTAGTATTCTCATCTCAACAATATCATCTTCGATATATATTGTCCATTTATTCTCCAACACTCACTATTATATGACATAATAAATCGAATAGTTATAAAGTAAAATTTTATTTTCAATTTATTGGAAATCTTGTAGCCACATAAGACTCTTGTGGAAATCCTCTATTTTAACCACCATACTTTTATTCTATGGCTATCATCCTCCTCACAACCTCCATCTGCTTGAAAAATTGAGTCTAGATATTTAAAATGGGTGTTATGAGACAATGTCAATCATCCAAGCTAACTCACTCATTATTCTCACTTTAACTTTCACTAAACTTGATATGCATGTATTATGTCTTAATTTTACTTAATCTTAAACCCTTGAACTAAAAAATACTCATCCACAACTCTAATTTTCTATTAACTCTCCCATTTGTCTCATCTACCAGCACAGTATCATTTGCAAACATCATAACAAATGTAAAAAGGTAAGGGTTCACTGCGAACTCTTGATGCAACCAACTAAGAAAGGAAAGTCTTATAAGTCTTCTCTAAATGTGCACACACTAGTAATCACTTCTTCATACATGTCCTAAAATACTTGTATGTACTTAATCGATATCCCTTTACTTAGCACCCACCATAAAACTTCTCTTGGGATTCTGTCATAAGCTTTCTCTAAGTCAATGAAAATCATATGTAAGTCGTTTGTTGTGTCTCTGTATTTCTCCGTTTTTAATGAGAAAGATTGCTTTCCATGATTGATCGACTTGGTATGAACCCAAGTTAGTTGGCATAGATAGATATCACACCATGTAAGCGATGTTCTATAACTTCTTCCACAACTTCAAAGTATGACTTATGAACTTAATTTCCTTATAATTTGAGCAACTCTAAATATCTTCATTATTTTTAAAAATGGGTACTAAAATGTTATTTCTCCATTCATCTGCCATATTCTTTGAAGTTAGAATTTTGTTAAATAATCTAATTAACCAAGCTACTCTTACATCATCCAAACACTTCTATTATTTAATTGGTCTTCCATAGGGACCATGGGTTTTTCCAACTTTCATCATCTTCAAAACCTTCTTAACCTCTGAAAATCTAATCTTTCTAGTGAAGGTCACATTTTTTTCTACAGTTATGTGGTCTATATCAACCATGTTATCACTTAGGTCATTATTAAGAAGTTTATCAAATTAACTCCTATGCCTTTCTTTAATGTTCTCATCTTTCACCAAAACTTTTTCATTCTTTATCCTTGATACAACTTACCCGATTAGGATTTCCACATTTCTTTTCTCTCATTCTTGCTAACTTGTAGATATCCTTTTCACCTTCATTCATTTAAAATTTTTCATATATCTTTTCAAAGGCCCGAGCTCTTACTTGATTCACATACTTTTTTGCCTCTTTTTTTTCACTTTTTTTAGATTGCTCATAAGCCTTCCCATCATCATATTTTGGTGGTCTATTACACCATACTTTTTTACTCTTTATCTGTCACACCCCAACTCCAGTGGTGCGACGGTCCTAGGACAAGGGTAGGCTTAAGGCCACCATAAACCCGTAGAACTCACAGATCACTATACTCATAAATGCCAAGAATATAACATCATATAATTTCCATATTTATACATAATCAAGGGAATTCAATTGCATACTTCTATATCATTACATATCTTTCTCTTGTTCCTTAATGATCTAAAGAAGACATCTCTCATCAAAGAGGAACAAGAGTATCCAGAGGATAACATTCATACATCAACATTCTCTCATTTCCAAAAAAACTAACTACGGAGCTCTAGAATGTACTCCAATACATATGATA
>CANXYC012559821.1:0-13025 GCA_948193065.1 Aleurites moluccanus | reverse complement strand
TTGCTAGGTTAATGTGTATAAAAAGCTGACATTGTTGTTTGGTAATAAAAATAAGAGAATACAATTTCTCTTTCAATTGTTCATAGATTTCAAATTTTGTTTTTTTGTTTTTAAATCAATCACATTTAGTAGTACTGATTTTTAGAATTTCTAACGAAGTAATGTCTCTTGTAGTGCTTAAATGCCGACTGATGAAATATGGCGGATGTGCTTTGCTGAAATTTATAAGTATGTAAAGTGTGTTGATTTGAGATTTGTTTTACATATGCTCCATTCATGATTTTTCATGCTAACATGCACGTGAATATGTGATTAGGATCTATTTTATACTTGTTCAACTAGGAAATTAATATATATTATTCAACCTTAGGCCTTTAAAAAATCAACAAATGGAAAAAATACTATAATGTTGGTTCCCCTTTTGTTACATAAAAGGGATGTTTCCCTTCTATTAAGCTTAAGAAGGCAACTTTGTCTGCTTTTATTAAGCTTAAAAGGATCATTAAAATTACAAGAAGACTATTGTCTCCTATTTACAACAAATTATTGGGGAAAACACTATCCCCAATTAGATCAATAACAATATCTTTAGAGATAGTAGTTGTCCCCATTTACTCTATTCATAGAGACAAAAGTACCCAATCACAAACTCTTAGGGACAACATGTGGTCCCTATTTTTTGAGACAACTTTCACTAAATGGCCCCTAATGGATTTAGGGGCCAAAGCTAAAGGGACAATTCATGGAGACAACCAAAGTCGTATCTTGTACACTTTAGGGATGATTTTTATTGTTACTGGGAACAATTTTGGTCATCCCTAAAGTGTTAGATTTCGTAATGTGGGTCTAGATCTAGGGAAAACAAATTCATAGTATCCTAATGATGCAATTAAGGAAAAAGAAGGTAAGATTTATGAATTATTTTTATTTTATTAGGATTTTGTTGAGTTTTCCTAGTTTAGTTTGTTTTAGGTTTATTTTCCATGTTTATTTATGTTTCTTGTTAAATAAGTCTTTTAATTAGCATTAGATTCAATTTTAGGTATAAGATCTCCTTACAGTCTAGAATTTATTCCAATTAGCATAAATAAATCTCTGTAGTAATATATTATTATTATTATTTTCAATTCATTATTTTAAATCAAAGGTTTTCTTTAGATCCTAATTATTTTCTTATTCCAACCACAATCACTCCACGCTTTTCTAGTCTAATTGCAGAGATCTAATTGCTTTAAACTTTTCCACTAAATCAAGTGGCATCAGAGCTGGAACCTGAAATTTATTTTTTTTTTCAATGGTTGGCCAAGGTAGAGGCAATCAGCCCCAACAAATAAAGTTGGCTGAGATGCAAAGAATGATGGATGACTTTACCTAGGTTGTACTAGCCTTTCAACGTCAGGAACCCATAGAAGTCTGAATAGAAAAATTCGGAAGGTGACTACGACTAACTCAAGATTCTAGAAAATCTTGAGATTAAAGAAGAAATTGAGGATGTAAACCCTTTTCATGAAGTTAAACCCACAAACCAAGCGGCATAAGGTGGATTGCAGGAGGGTTATTACAAGCTCTTGATTTGAATGGTGGAGGAATCAAAATTGAGGTAGTTGATTTTTATGAAAAATTACATCTTGATGATTATTTGGATTGGAAAGCCAGTTTAGAGAATTATTTTAAAGAATTACAACCAATTTTTGATAATTATAACGAGGAGAGGAAATTGAAGCGTTAGAACTAATTTTTATGACCATAATGAGGAGATAGAGGAACTTGATCTTCAGCAACTATAAGGTGAGACCCTTAGTGGTGCAAAAAGCAAAAAGAGATGACAACGACAATCAATGAGGAATAAACAAAGAATTGACAAGTAGGAGTTCTACAAGCAGTAAAACCAACAAAATCAATAGTGGATACTTATCTGTTGAAAAATGTCAAATTGAAAGTAGAGGAATGGGTATCATACATACTTTGATTAGTCAATCATCAAGAAGTGACGACATTAGGAAATCACTTGAATATTCCACTGAAATTCAGCAGCTACTGAAGGAATTCAAGGAGTTGATTAATGAGGATTTGCCAAACAGTTTACCACCTCTAAGAAGTATTAAACATGCCATTGATTTAGCATGTCAATTGTTGATTCTTCAGCACTAAGAAACTCAAGATCGAGTTTTTTCCAACCAAAAAACAATGATGTAAAAAAATAAATAAATAATCTAGAAATTATTTTTATTTTATTAGGATTTTAGTGAGTTTTCCTCCTTCAATTTGTTTTAGGTTTGTTTTCTATGTTTATTTAGGTTTCTTGTTAAATATGTCTTTTAATTAATATTAGATTCCTTTTTAGGTATTAGATTCCCTTTTAATCTAAGATTAGGACTTATCCTAATTAGTATAAATAAGTCTTCATAGTATTGTATCATTATTATTTTCAATCCAGAATTTTAAATCAAATGTTTTCTTTCAACTCTGATTATTTTCTTGTTCCAACCACAATTGCTCCACTCATTTCTAGTCTAATTGTTGAAATATAATTGCCTTAAACCTTTCCTAAATTTTCCCCTTGCATCGCCTAAGCTTGGAGACAATTAATTTTTTCGCTACTAGCATTGTCATTCTTTTCAAAGCCCAGTAACACGTATTCTGAACTTCATTCACCCTCAATTACCATGCGCTATATCATACTTGACTACTTGATGGTCCAAAGGGAAGAGGCATATTGTGTTATTTGCAAATCTCAGTTTCCCTCAAGATTTTCCCCACACAAATGAAGTTTAGCTGTAGTTATAAGCTATGCAATTAGTGAGTGCTGGTCTTTGATCTCTAAGCTAAATTTGTTTACTAATAGTATATATATAAAAATAGAAATGTGGAGGGACGTTTTGAGAAAACAAAAAAGTGCAATTAAATATTTGAATATAGACAAAAGGGAACTTCTATAATATTTTGATTGCCCCTAAGAGATAACAAGTTCCTAAACCAATCCTTTTAATTTTCTCCTGCTTAAAAAAAAATATAATATGCTGTAGTATTATGATCTCCTAACCTATGCAGAATACATATCATGTATTATTAGAGTTTCTCACAGTTTATATCTGGGAATGCCATTTCTAATGTCTGCTATCCATTCCCTCATAATTTCCCACTACTAAAGAAGAAACAAATAAGCCACAAGCCAGTCTAAGAATTATCCACTCATTATTAAAGCCACTATGAGCTAGCTAGTGATATATAGCATGATAGAGATTGTAATGATACTGACCCGTTATCATCCATTACAAGAACTTTAAGCCCAGAGAAAGTTGTCTGTCCATGATTTGCCAACCCTTTAGGCATGAAAGGATTATTAGCATCATTTGAGCGCTGAAGAATCCCAAGTTTTACCACAAAGTTAGCAGTGCATCCCTTGCCAAGACCTTCACTTTCAATCCAAATGTATCCTTCCATAAGCTTTACAAACCTACAAGCATACAAAAGGTACCATAAATATTACACTGTATTTTTATTAACATCCAGCACATTCAAATTTTTTCTAGCAATTATTTTACAACTAAGAACAAAATCATAAGCATAAATGCCTAATAATTAAGATTGTTGCATCACCTGAAAACTACAACAGTTATTGACTATAAAATACAGTAAAAAAAAAAGGGACAAAAATGGAGTACCTCTTACAAATTGCAAGGCCAAGTCCACTGCCACTGGAATTTCTGGTTGCCAATTGACTTTGTGCAAATTTTGTGAACAACTTAGGAATATCTTGGGGGTTTACTCCTAGTCCTTCATCTTTTACCTATGTCAGAAGATAACAGCCATACATATCAACTTCTAGCATTAAAAACCGAAACCCTTGAGGCAGAGGATTCAATTGAGATCAAAGCTACCAACCTGTACTCGCAAATAGAAGTGATTATCACTTGCCGCTGGAAAAAAATCAGGAAACCGAGGATCTCTTAGAGATTCTGGTTTAGCAACAAAAACAGTAACTGAGATGTTGCCTTCTTTTGAGAACTTCACAGCATTTCCAACAACATTTAAAATAGTTTGCATAAGGCGTTTTTGATCACCAATGGCATATTCTGGCAAATCTGGAGCCAAAGTTAATGTAACAGGCAACTTTTTAACAGATGCAATAGGCTTGATCAAGTTAACAACCTGCAGTGTACAAACAAAAACAAAATTTGAACCAATGCGCCCAGAAATTTTAAAATTTCAAATATCTATAGCCCACAGTGAAAGTTCAGCAACATATAACCTACCTCCCAGAATACAGCATGAAGATTAAAAGTTCCCAGGTCAAGCTGAAGGCTGCCATCTTCAAGCCTTGAAAGGTCTAATACATCATTTATTAGAGTAGCCAAGAGGTTACTGCTCTTAAGAATTGTCTCAACCATCAAGCGCTGCTCAGGAGTCAGCTCAGTTTCTTGCAGCAAGGAAGAAAGTGCAATAATAGCATGCATGGGAGTTCTCATCTCATGGTTCATGACAGCCAAGAAATCATTGCGAGCACGGATAGCTGTTTCTGCTTCCCTCCTTGCATGATCAAGAGCAACATTCTGCTCCATAAGAAGATCCCTTGCCCTCATTGACTCTTCTAAGATAGCAGCATGTGATAAAGCAACAGCAACCTGGCTCAAAAATAAAATTTTGAATTAGCCAGAAACAGGGAATTGCTATTTGCTTCTTTAGATACCATGGTAATCTCTTACATTTTAAATGCTATAAGATGCAAGCTGCAAAAGGCTTTATAGTACCCAGAAACTACAAGCATCTATTCGTAGTTGACCATACAAGTGCAGCTCTATCTTCTGGTCAGAGAATAAATGAAGTGGAATGAATTGATCAAGTGTTAAAACTTTCTCCGCTGGTTTTTTTTTTCTGTTCTTATCTCTTCCCCTAACTTCTCCGTTCGAACTCTCCTTTCTCCACTTCCTTCTCTCTATGCTCTGCTATCCTTCTCCTCTTATGACTAGTTCTCCTGTTTCTTTTATTCTGTTTTCTTTCCTCTTTTCTGCTGTCTCTTCCCCCTTTTTATTTCTAAAGTATGTACACCATACATGCAACAAATGATTTTATAGTGTCCCACAAAGAATGATGCATTGGTCTTGTTAATGTAAGGAACTACTTTTCTTATTTTGCAAAATGTAAATAGGACGCAGAGGGACAGCCAACACTTTCAAAAACTGAAATGCAAAACTGCAATGTTGAACAGTCATGGAAAATAAAATAAAAAATTACTAACAAGTTGGAATAAGTATGAACTAAAATAGCCAAATAAATACCATTTTTATCAAAATATAATATGCAGATAGACAATATATTAAATAAGGTAATTTAAAAAACCTGATCAGCAACAACTTCAACAAGCTCCAACTCATAGGCACGCCACTGCCTTGCACTATCTGAGGGAAGCATTAAGACCATCATAGCATAACGTTTAGTAGACAGCTCAGGCCAGTCATTAATTTGGAAATTAGAGAGATGAAGAAGTGGAACGCGAACAGCAACCACCTCCCCAGGCATATATTTTCCTGCGAAGGGTCGTATTCTTGCCACTGGACAATTAGGTGATATTTTTACAGCACGATTACTACTGAATACTTGATTAATCACAGGAAGTTGGATAGGTACGGTACATCCAACAGGATTCTGCTGTCGAAGAGTGTAGGAAAGTTGAAGCTCTAACCCAGTTCGGGTGGGCATCCACAAAGCACATTCTTCCAATGCCAATGTTCTACCCAGTTCAACAAGGGTGGTCTTTAAAATGGTATGCCTATCAAGTGTGCTTCTGATTTCATGAGTCAACATTCTAACATGCCTTCCAGTTTCTTCCTGTGTGCGGATCAAACCCATCTCTCTATCCAGCTCAGCAGCCTTGTTCTTCAAAAATAGTTCTCTCGTCTTAACACTCAAAAGATCAGGAATAATATGCACAAGCATAAGGGCAGTAACACAAGACACCACAGCAGTTAAGACTTTTGCAGTGGTCATCACAATCGCCACAGTTCGAGAATGCATAGTAAAAGTCCATAAGTTAATAAGATGAGTTGCTCCACACAGAACTATAAAAGCACCAAACTGAACAAGCACCCATCTATATGGAAACAAGGCAGATTTCTTAACAAAGTAGATGAGCTCTAAAGGGATGGAGAAATAAGCAAGTGCAATAAAGAAATCAGAAATATATTGATACTTCATCAAAAGTTCCTCAGCTGACCATTGTGGCTCTATACAGTTGCAAATCTCCATTTTTTTTTTATATACTTAGAATCACCTCCACCCACTTCAAACAAAATCCATTCCAAACACTTAAGCTATCAATTCAGAGCAGTGATTCAGCATACATGAAATCTGGAAAATTTAACAGAGATTCAAAATTAAGTCATAATTGGGCAAAAAATGCATAGTTAAATTAGGAACTAAGAGTAGAGATACAATATTGAAAAATTAACAAATTCAATTTCTTTGTAGAGAGAATCAAGTGGAAATTAATAGAAAAACTTACTAAATTGGAAGAAATTTCTTCATCTTCGGTGACTACTCGCCCCTCAGACTTTAACTGGAGAAAAGAAACAGCAGAAAAAAAAAAGAAAAAAGAAAAAAAAAATAAGAAGAGGGGTATGATCGCTGAAGCAGATGATGAAAAAGAGTGTGAGAGAGAGAGAGGGATTAGGGCTACGGGTTAAGATTTACGACTATGGCGATAGATGCGAGTTGGGAGGCAGAAGAAAGATTGGATTAAATTAAATTAAATGTAAAATAATTAAAAAGTTAAAAAATGATGAAATGGGGATTTGAACCGCGACTATTAATAATAAATTAATTAATTAAGACAACCACATTTCTTTTAAAAGAGAGGAATGGTTTGAGGGGGCTGTTGTGTATTTTTACACAGCAGTCTCTCATGTGATTCATTTTAATTACTTAAAAAAATTTATAAAATTTTTTTAAAAATTATATTTTGATAGTATTTAATGTAATGAATCTATTGATATATTTTTTATACTAAATAAAAATCATTTGGACAGCTAAAAATGTATTAGAAATGTGTTAAATCTAAACCGTTAAAGATAATACATAAAATTTCTAATGTATTTTTAGCTGTCCAAATGATTTTTGTTTAGCATAAAAAAATACGTCAATAGATTCATTACATTAAATACTATCAAAATATAATTTTTAAAAAATTTTATAAATTTTTTTAAATAGCTAAAATGGACCACATGAGGGGCTGCTGTGTAAAAATACACAGCAGCCCCCCTCAACCCGAGAGGCTGTAAGCACATTCTTTATATGGCCGTATAAAAATTTGAATAGACTAAAAAAATTTTGAATGGCATTAAATATGGATAAATATAAAAAAAAAAAAAATTAAATTTTAGTGATTTATTTATTTTGATAAAAAAAAAATTTCCATATAAATCATTGAAGTTTGAATTTTTTTAATTATAAATCACTTGACGGAATTAGAGATTGAGTTGCTTACATAATACGCCATGTCATTACTGGAAGCCAAGTCACATGTCTTGTCGAGGCTACGTGGATGACACATAAGCCTTTTGACTGAGTCATCATGTGCTACGTCAGCTTTTTTAATTTAAATAACTTGTGGGGTCCATGCCATTAGAATAGCAATCTCTTTGTATGTATATTTAACATGTATGGAGAGAGAAAAACTTTTAGTTGTTGTCGACACCAAAATATCAAAAAAGAACATCATTGGCCATTGCAATCTTGTAGATAAGCAATACTTCTTCAGATATTTCTTTAACCAAACTAAGAGATTATTTAGTTGACCTACTACACAGGTTAAATTGCCATTGCCAATATGTGGGTCGCTAATTGGAGAAATTGGGGTTGTTTAGTTGATCAACCAAGAAAAACAAATTGCCAATGAAATGGTATTTAAATCGGCAAATTTCATAAGCAGCTCATAGCTGCTGATAGCGATATACGATGTTAACTTAAAATTGTGCAAATAAAATTGCCCTCATCAAACAAAACTCCAACACTAATCATCGGTCTCCTTTTAAACAAAATTCACCCAACCCTAACAGAGAAGAAAGGGAGAAAATTGCCTTGAAAGTTTACAAAAAATTGCATAGTTCTTCTTCTTCTTCTTCTTCTTTGTTTTCTCTTTCTATTTCGCTAATTGCAACGAAAATATGACAAGTGGAGAATAACCTGACTGTGTGCAAGGTATGCATCTCTCAAACATTTTCGATTTGAATGATGTTTTTATGTTTAGAATCGAATTGCGGTGATTTTGAGGATAATGGTTACTTCTTTTGAATTGATTAAAATTTCGATTAGAACCTTTTGCCGTTTAGTTTCATTGGTTTGATTTATTTTTTTTTTCCTTTTTTTATCATATGGGTTTGATTGTTAGGTTTTTGTAATTTTCATTCTTCATGTGAAAATGGGTTTGAGTTCTTTATTTGATTCACATTTTTTTTTACTTGTTATATTTTGATATGTTTTAGTTTCAGGTTTTGTTTTCTCATTTATTAGATTTAATTGCATAATAATTGTGATTTTTCTTTATATGTTAATCAAAATTGAACATATATTTCATAAACTTATATCAAATCATCACCAGTTTTTATCTTAAGAGAGTTTTAATTCTGCAATCAAGAAACAATAATAGAAACAGAGTTCTTGAATCTTGTATTTGTCATCTTATGGGTTTTTATTCATTTCAGGGGTGTTTTCAATAACTCACCAAACTAAGCATGTTTTAGTTGTGTTTTACCCAAACACTTAAAAAACGCAACTGATTTTTTTAAGTGATTTTTATCCAAACACTAATCGTGTTTTTTCCAATTAGGAAATACTTTTCAAAATTTCAATTAAAAATAAGCACTTTTACACCAATCGCATATCTGGCAATCATTTTACTACACAGCTCCTAAAACAATATGTTCTCTTTCTTTCTCAA
This sequence comes from Aleurites moluccanus, assembly GCA_948193065.1. Lineage (NCBI taxonomy): Eukaryota > Viridiplantae > Streptophyta > Magnoliopsida > Malpighiales > Euphorbiaceae > Aleurites > Aleurites moluccanus. The sequence continues at coordinate 4,090 of CANXYC012559821.1, read as the reverse complement.
CTATAATTGCCAACCTTTCAGCAGCTCCATCTTAGAATACAACACTCATATCATAATAGGAGACCCATTTTTTTCACTGTATCAATCAGGCAAAATCCCACCAAAAAGAGACTCATCATTTCCTATAACTCCTCTCAATCTCTTCCAAAAACATCTCAAAATCATAAGGAATCACCCAACCCCAAAAATCCTTCTTTATTTGACCAACTCAAGCCTGTCTCTGCAACCATTCTCTCCATCAACAAAAACAACCAAACACCATCTCTTATGTATGCCAAAGTCCACATGGGTTAACCCCACAAAACCCAAAAGGTCTTTACTTTCTCTTCAAAGGCAAAAGATGTCTCCTTACTTTGTTAATCCTAAGGTTAAAGAGTTGATATGCTTTGAAAAGTGATTGTGATTCAAGTGAAAGTGCTTTTATTTCTCTTCTTGAACAAATCCCTTATTCACTTACTAGAGAAATTGCTCTCTTGATACTTAATAGTTTGAAACCGTGGCAAAGGCTTATCTTTTCTTCAATTAGATCAAGACCCAAAATTTTTTTCCTATGTAAACTATATAACAATGTCACTATGAAGTCTTTGAGGTTTAAGAGGTTGTTTGAGCTTTTTGACAAGCTTGTAGATGATATGATAAGGAATGAAATTGAGTTGTGATTGCCAAATTGATGGTGGATTTTATATCAGACACTACCACATTTTGAATTGTCTTATTGGCTCTAATTAATTAATTTCCCTACAAAAACAATCCAAACTGCAAAATATAATCTTAGAGCTCCTGCCATCTCCTTCTCCCCTTTTGTCCCCCTCCTTCTCCTCTACTACCTTTGTCTCTGCCTAGCTCATCATTCTCCCTCCTCCACCTTTGTCATCTCTTTTTTCCTGTTTGGATGTCGCTTGTCTAAAAATATTGGAGTATATGCTTTATCTTATGTTGTTTCATTACTGTTTTGAATAAGATTTGATGTTAGATCTAAATTTATTTAATTTTGTTTATGTTAATTTTGTTTGTGATTCTTCCATTTGTGGAGTTTGGATTGTTTTTCTTTATGGAGGTTTATTTGTCTTCCTATATAGGAGTTTGTTTGTCTCTCTTGTCCGAGAATGAGCTTTCATCTAGTTTTTAATGGATCAGACTCATGAAGCGATTTGATGTTAATATCGAGTAGAGTGTGGTTTCCGTCGATGTGTCTATAGTTGCTGGGCTGAATATTATTGCTCTAATAACTTGGTCAATGAAACTTAAGGGAAGGGTTTTTGGATTTATTTAAAATAGATATGAAACACCGTTTTGAAATTTAAAAAACGCTAAACGATTTTCTGAGTGTTTGGGTAATTAATTCAAAACACAGTTTTAAAACTTAAAAACAGAAAAAATTTAAGTTAAATATGATATTTTTTTTTGAAATAGTATTTTTAAAACTTTGTTTTCAAAACAGAGTTTCTACCCAAACACCCTCTAAAGCTCATTTCATATTTATATTGATTGTAATTTTTTTATTATTTTCATCGGAATATATTTTTCTACTACATGAATGAAATACTTTTTTATATATAAAAAAAGAAGCTCTCTTATTTTTTCATATATTAAATTTTGTGACTTACTTTATTAGACATTTAAGTATCAAATTTACTAATATCGTTCAAAATTTTATACACTTTTTAATAAATTAAACAAACAAATAAATCTTATAAAATTATCAATTTAATAATTACATTTTATAATTATTCATGGATATTTCAAATTTAATATTATGACTATAAGCACATATGGGCTTAACTCCAATAATAAGGTTGAGTTTTATGTTATGATTTAATATGTTAAAAATGCGTTGCTATTCAGTATATATTTTATAACGTAATTAATTTATACTGCTATAAAAAGTCTTTTTAAAAATTCAATAGACAACTAATTTAATTTTTAATTTGTTTTAAAGAAGCACACTTTTTTTTTTCAATCATATGAAAATAATACACATCATGATATATAAGAGATTTAAAAAAAAAAAAATTGTAGTAATTTTAAATTTAAGATATCATTCATTAGATATGTTTAATATCCATAAAATTTAAATTCTAATTATATATATATGTATGAAACAAGTTTTGGATTAAATAATAGTGGGATAAATTAGAGACAATATTAAAATAATTTTTGGATCAAATAGTACGGGAAATGGAAAAATTACGTCTAAAAGTAAAGAAAGAATAAATAATTTTTTTTTTTTTTTAAAGTAGATTGAATATAAGGATAATTATTTTGAGATTCCTTTATTTTGTTATATTATATTAAAAAGTTTATATATTTTTAAAATTATATTAAAAAGTCAATATATTTTGTTCCTATTAGACTACGAGGTCCTTCCGTCTTTTTTTTTATCTATTTTCCATCAGTTAATAATATAAAAATCAAATTTTGACTAAAATATTTTATTTATTACTCAAAATACCCCTTCCCCCTTTCAATTTCTATACCATCCATTAAAAATCCTTTCTCTTTCTTCTTCTCCTTATCTAACCCATCAAACCCAAAACCATACCCATATTTTTGATATATTTTTTAAAAAATCATATTTTATTTATAAATAATAATTATTTTATTAATATTTAATTAAAATTATGAATATAAAAGTATTTTTGGAATTTATTATATTTCAAAGAAATAAATATTTAAAAGTAAAAGGGAAATGTATTTTTCAAAATTAATTTTAATTTTAATTAATGTCATATTATTATGTGTTATTTAATAATTTAATTTTTATACTTATCTATTTAATTAAATAAATTATTTTAATTATTATTATTATTATTTTAAAGAATTTTTAGAAATTAAATTTATATTTAAATAATTTTTATTAAATTAGAAAGATATTATTTTTCAAGTTTTAATATGTTAAAATGAATTACATTTTATAAGGATTTTATTGACTATTTATTTATAATTTTTGAACTTAAAATAAATTTTCTATAAATTTTCAATAAATAAATAAATAAATATGACCAATCATAAACTATCACGTGGCAGCCTCGGATTGGCTGCCAGCAGATTAAATATGCTAGAAACGTGAAGAAGAAGGAAAGAAGAAGAAGAAGAAGAAGAAGAAGAGGAGGAGATGGCCACTTCCGGCGCCGATTTCGGCCAAACCGGAGGGAGGTGATCAACACCTCCAATACCACCGTGTAGCCTGTCATGAAGAGAGTTTATAAGCACCAATCTTGCTTAATTTCAATCAACAAGTAAAGAGTTATTTCTATTCAAAATAACTTTCATAACCATGTTAGTTAAAAATTTCAATTAGTCATAATTCTCTCATTTAAATTCCAAATTAAGTAATTATTGTTCCTATGGTTTTTATCTTGATCTCAGCTTTCTTTTGATACCCAACTTGCCACCTGAAATTTACTAGAAAAGGAGATCGAAAAATGAAACCATCGGACTTTTTATGGCTGATTTAGACCAATTTTGGCAGCTTCTTTCGGTGACTCCAACTTGTTGACTCCTCTTTTCATGAGCTTTCTAATGACACTAATTTTTTCCCAATTGAAAATCGAAGCCGAGACTGAAAAATTTAGACACGCGTAGATTTTCAATAAACTTAGAGTAAGTATGTTTAAATTTATTCTAAAATTATTTGTTTATTATTTGGAGATAAATTTGTGAAAATGGTTGTATATTTGTATTGGTATTAGAGAATTTAGACAGTTAAAATTTAATAACTGTATTTATTTTGAGACAATAAATTATGATAAATTATTTTAGATTGTTTAGAGTTATTAAGGAAATTAGTTAGACGATATTTATGAAAAAATATTAAGTTTAACATTGGTTGTAGAATTTTCGACTAGTGAATTATCAGTAACTGTGTTTTTATTGAATATAAGAATTAAGATAAATTTATTATATTGATTTAGAATTTTTATGGAAGTTATGTCAACAATATTTGTGAGATTTAGATACTGAAAAGTTAAATTATTGTGGAGTAATTTAATGAAGTATGTAATTAAATTAAGTCTATAAAAGAGATTAAATTAAGATAATTATTGAAGTTTGATAAATATATTATTGGAACAAAAATATTTTGATGATG
>CANXYC012558863.1:0-36019 GCA_948193065.1 Aleurites moluccanus | reverse complement strand
CCCCCCCCCCCCCCCCCCCCCCCCCCCCCCCCCCCCCCCCCCCCCCCCCCCCCCCCCCCCCCCCCCCCCCCCCCCCCCCCCCCCCCCCCCCCCCCCCCCCCCCCCCCCCCCCCCCCCCCCCCCCCCCACCCCCCCCCCCCCCCCCCCCCCCCCCAATAAAAATCACCTGAACTCCAAGCTGTGCTAGTTTTCTGTACTTCTTTACTTTTATTGTCTATGATCACATCAAGATATTGTGGATAATATGCACTTGTATTTTTGTTGCTCTTTTGTCTTTAATTATCATTTACGCTTTTCTCTACTCTCTCCATTTTTACTTCTCATTGTATAGCCTGCTTATGTAGGTCAGTAGCAAGTGCAAGTGAAGCAGCTAAGGCAGGCATTACCTTGGATCAATTCCAAGATGGTTCTCAAGTGTGCTTAAATTCCAATAATCTTTTAAAGTTTCTTGTTTTTCAATATTACAAGTTCTGGATGCATGCATATGAATGTTAAAGAACATGGAGTGAAATGTTCACGCACTGCAAGTGAATATGCTGAAGCAAAAGCTAGATTGAACAGGACGATTTCAGAAATGCCTAGGATTAGATTGGTTGATTAGTCACAAGTTGATATGAAGAAGCAAAATCTCTTGAGAAGTGAGAACGGAATGCAAGTTCCAGGGAGAATTTGTTGCACTAGTTTTCAAGATGTCATTAAAACTTCTCAGTTGCATGATTTTGACTTCAAGTATTTTGAACCTTTCTACTGTATCACTTTAAGTTGTTGCTTTGCAGATTGATTTTGCATTTGATGATGCTGATATTATAGAAGAAGAAACACTATTTGCTGTCATTGGTCGACGAAAAGCACAAGGTGAGGAGTCAATCATTCAAGAGAAGGTGAGTATGGTGTTGTAGGTCTTGTTTCCCTGGAGATTTGGGACAAAAACCAATTTTGTGGCCATTTTTCAGAATCATGTGTGTTAAATTTGATTGCCAAATGTTTTTATTTATGAAAACATTCTGCATTGATGTCTCAAGGTTGTTTTCTCAATTTGAAATACTTGCTAATAAGTTTCCTTTTTTCCTTTTATCTTACAGTTGATTCTAAATGCAGCCAATAAACATGTGTTCATGATCACAGAAAAGCAGTACAAAGGTGTTCTAGATGGTTCCATTCCAGTTTTAGTTCAATCTGTAAGCACCCAATTTAAGTTCAAGCATATCTGTGAGAATAAGAGATCAATAATATTATTACACAGATTTTTTTCTCTTTTTCTGACTTCAGCTGAACTGGATGGAAACTGCTGAAAAGATTGATGATCTGTTTCTAGGTGATGCAGAGGTATCAATGTCACAGCATGTATAGTGTTGCAATTTAAACTGATTACTTTTTGGATAATTCTTAAAACAATAAGAGACTATGAGCTTTTACTTTAAAAAATTCCTCTTATTAAATTGAGTGCTTGGACAGCTGAAATCCCTACAAAATTACACTCCATATATAGTAAACCAATTATTTCTTCACAAGCCATGTGGTACTTCAAGAGATTCATGTTTGGTCTGCCTTGTGTTGTTTGTATGAAGAAAACTATTTTTTCTGGTCTGTGTGTTAGCTTGCTTACAAGTCTAGTATCATTTTTACAATTTTTAGACTCAAGATATTGTCAGACTAGTTGGTCTTTACATGCTTTTTGATTACTTTTATATTTATTTATCATTATTTTTCCTCATTTGACTTTGCAGTAGTATATACTTTGAATATGTAAAAAGGACATTTTAAGCACACCTGAATCAAGTAATCATGCCATATTACTTAAATGATACGCTAACAATTGATAGATGCTTTGCTTATATTAATGGTTTCTAGTGAAACATAAGATATGAACTGAGTTGTTAATCTTGTGAGATTTTTATTTACATTTTAGAAATAAAATTTGCTTTCTGAAAAAAGTAAAAGACTCATTTTAGAAGACCTGCCTGAGGAACCATGTTATTTTACTCAAGTAATAAAGCAATATTCTATAGCATGAAAGAAAAAAGACATGATTTATTAACATCTTGACCTTCTAGTTGAATATAACAGTGGTTTTTGGTTGTGACCTTGTGCAATCCTCAGTGGAAACAATTCTATCTTATTGAAGTTGCTGTTCTGATAACTCAAATTAGTCTCTTTCTGCTTTCAACAATGGCCTTATTTGACAATCCCTAGTACTACTAAATATTCAAGTAATATGTGAAGATTGTGGTTTTTCTCTTCATTTGACTTCTATCACAACTTCTTCCTGCTTTTGCCATTTTTATGAAAATCAAAGGTATGGAGGAGACCCTCTATAGGGGATGCAGGTCCACTAGGGGGTGACTTTCCTCTTGTCACTAGAGAAGGTCACAATGTTCTTGATGTCATCTTTACATCTCCGATACAAAGTCTTGGTAGGTTTTAGGATCATGATGTTTTCTTGTTTTAATCTTTTTTTTTATAGATAGATTTTTCCATTATTCTCTTTAAAATAATGTTTCCTTGTAATGTGATTGCAGCTGAAGTAGCTGAAAGCCTTGATAAAGTTGATGGGGTTGTGGATCATGGAATCATTTCCAAGTCCCCGTTAGTTTCTATGCTTCCTTTTAAATTATTAAATATTATCATATATGTGGAATTCATATCCTTTGATATAATATGAGGTGTTGACTTGAAATTAGGAGGTTTTGCGGATGGTTGATTAATAGATGATCTGGGACTTTTAAATCCAGGTTGAAACAATTATCATATCATGATAGTTTTGGCATTAACAATATTAAACTTTTGACTATGTTATGTGTACTGTGTGCCTTTTGCATGAGAACTAGTGGCTCAAACATAGGGATTGACTGCTTCTCTTGAGATGCTGCAGTACCTCTTTTGATACATAATATTCTGCAGTACCTGTTTCAATGCATAATATTTTGCAGTACCTGTTTCAATACGTAATATTCTGTAAGGTGCCTCAATGAATAATTCAATAAATACACCGCATAATTCTCAATAATTCCAAAATTAATTATAGTTGGATTTCTCTGTTATATTATTCCATTTTTTGTGCCTTACCATCAACCCTTCCAGACTCCAGAGTTTAAGTGAAGGAGGGTATTATAAATAGGTAGCCTATATACAACTTAATGCCACTCATTTTTGAGCATGAATAGTAGCAATTTAGGATAATTATTACAACCAGGGAATTTGCAGCTTTTAATGATCTACCAATATTTTGTTTGTGCATCTGAAATTTTTTGTATTGTATTGATTTGTGCCAAAACAGATAATAGCATTGTTTAGTTATATGATTTTCTTTGTTATGCGCTTTCAAATAAATTAACCATGTTGGATTGCATTAGATTTAATATATCTTGTACATGACATTAATATTAATGTTTGTGGGACCAGAAACAGTGTTCACAATCATTTCTCTTCGTATTTTGGATAAATTACTCTAATGGGCATTGAACTTTGCAATGGATTTCATTATGGTCATCAAACTTTTAATTTGTTAATATTTGGTAACTCAATTTTAGTTTTGTTCTAATTAGGTTATTGTCACTTGATTTGGTGGATAGCCATTGAAAATCTGATGTGAAACTCAAATTCAAGATTGATTTTCTAGAAAAAAAGAGAGAAGTTAATGTTTTCTTCAACTTTTTTTTTTAGTTTACATTTAATTATTTTTTGTTATAATAATATGATAGATTGCATGTCATTTTAAAAAATCTTATCAAAAACAGCTGAAGTACCTAATTGTGATAAAATCAAAGTTCAATAATAAAATATTAACAAATAATTTTTTTTTTCCTATAGCGAAATGTAAAATTCGGAAATCATTAGAATAATTACTACCCCCCCCCTCTCTCTCTCTCTCTCTCTCTCTCTCTCTCTCTCTCTCTCTCTCTCTCTCTCTCTCTCTCTCTCTCTCTCTCTCTCTCTCTCTATATATATATATATATATATATATATAACTTCAATATGTTTTGGTAAAAATGAATAGAAGACCATTTAGTTTACAAAATCAAAATTTATGAACCAATTAGTTAATTTTTCAAAAAATATGGATGAATTAGTTAATTAGGTTAATTTTAGGGACTAATAGTAATTTACTTTTTTATATTTTCATAATAATGACTAGGTATTTATTTTTAATTTCTTTTATTATATATAATAATATGTAAATAGTAATATTTCTTCTTTTTCTTCAACTAGAGGAGTGGAAGAGCCAATGTTAGTGATTTCGTTACGGACAAGCAAAAATAGAAAAAAGTAATATTTCGAAAAAGACAGGAAGTTTCAAGAGCTCTTCTTGAAGCTTGAAAGCTTAAGATACAAGTGTTTGTTAATAGCATAAAGTGGAAAGACGTATTTGGTTAATTTTCAGCTAGTTTCCTTCATGTGCAGTGGCGAAACTAGGCGCTAAGAATTGTGAGTTAAAAATAAATGTGAATAAAATAATTTAATTTTATAATGTAAATAAAAAAATTTTAAAATTTTTAGTAGTATTATTATTATTTTGTAAAATATCTATTTATACATAAATATAACAATACATTGATAACAAACAAAATCTTAAAATTTAAGATAATTTATATATATTTTAAGAACAAAAATTATGGAATATATATATAATGGATAAAAATTTAAAAATTTAAAGTAGCTAAATACATATATTTTAAAAAATATATACTCTAATTATGTAAATTATAAATTTTTTGAGGAGTTAATATGATATATTTTTAAAAATATATAAAAAATAAATAGATATAAAATTAATTTTAAAAAATTTGAGGGGATCAATATGATATTTTAAAATTTTGAGGAAGCCAATATGATATATTTTAAAAATATATATATATAAAAATTAGTTTTAAAATACTTAAAAGGCGATGCACCCCAAAGCAAAGAATAGATCCGCCCTGTTTATGGGAGGATCAGTTGCATGTTATATGTTTTGCGATGAACTTAGAGTACATAGGTTGGATTAGTTTATTAGTTTAATTTGTATTAACAGTGTCTGATTTAGCTATTGAGTGTGAAAACCAGCTCAATAATTTTTCTATTTTTAATAGCTAATTCAGCTCATATAGTCATATCATATGATTTAACATATGACATCAGAATCATGTAAACAAGAAGTAATAGATGGTGTGGCCGTTATACTTCTAGTTCTCCTGTACCATGAAAACTACAATTTCAAATTGATTGATTATAACGGCAAATAGTCATATGAATTGTTATAAATTTAATTATTTTTATTTATTATTAAGATAATATCATAAATAAATTTAAATAAATCAAATATATTAGTAGTCTATTTGATTCAATAATTATAATTAGTTGTTGACCGCAAGTAGTTAACGATAAATGATTAATGATTGGGATCAATAATTAAAAATTTTAATTTTCAGCATTTTGGCTATATTTTTGAACCGCTTGATTTTGAAATATTACTTTAAATACTAACTTCGTTAAACACTTTATGCTAATGGTTTAGAGCTCAAATGTTAAAAAGTTAGCTTCCAACTGTTTATCCAAATAGAATTTAAATTTACTTTTAACGGTGGTCTAATTAAAGGTAAATTATGCGTATAAGTAAGAAAAAATCTCACTTATGATTTGATGGAAAATTAAATCTTGATTAATAAAATAAATAACAAATTCATTTATTAATTCATATCAATTCTTAAAATTATAAATTGATACAATTGATACTAATATTACATGTATACAATTTAGGTTATCATAATACTTTTGTTTCAGAGTAATCTTTTTATTTTATTTTAATCTAATATATTGAAAGTCAAAATGAGCAATAAATAACACTTTCTATCCTCCCAAGTCCCTACCAATCTTGATGGGTTGTTTTCAGTCATTAAATGGTTGCATCCAAAGCCATCTGTACTCAAAAAATAATAAATGTACATACATCTTTATCTTTCCTTTCACTAATGTAATGTACTCATCCAATTTCATTAACTCAAATCTATGCATATGTAAAGTTTGAAGTAAATTACTTATTCAAAGTTTGAATTTAATAATTTTTTATAAAAATTTTCGCAATGTGATGGGAAGTTAATTCTTCAAAGATTAAATTTATATAAAACCATTTCATAAAATAATAAGAGTCCGTCATATACATTGTAATTTTCTTGTTTTTGGTTTTCTAAAAATGTAAAACTGTCTTTTGTTTTGGCTTGCATATCTAGGCATGTTTTTTTTTTTTTTTTTTTTTTTTTTATCTTGATTGCATGGGAGCGTCTCAGGCCTTGAGAACACCCTGAGACTAGCGCCAAACAATGGGCTTTAGAATTCTTGGCAAGCATTAGTCCTGCCTCTTAAGAGAGAGATAGAAGAGTGGACCAAGATCAATCATGGGCTTGCTAAGAATATAAGAAGTAGTGGATCTTCACATAGGTGTTGAATAGTTAAGACTAATCACTAAAAGGTGTTAGACCTTGGTAGATAAAGGTATTGGACCTTGATTACTAAAGGAGATGGACCCTGTGCTGTTAGGTGTTGATCTAACTAGATAGAAAGTACTTTGTTGGATGGAAGGACTAGAATTAAGCTTCTAAGCTAGCATTGGGTTTTGTTTGCATGATAAAGACATAAGAAAAGAAAGCATTAGGAGGTCACTTCAAGCCTATGGCCTAGCGCAAGCCCTCTTATGCTTAAATCAATGTGACTGCATATACAAAAAAAAGGCTTGGAGATGATACCAATGCTTCACTGAATTAGAGAATTTGAAAAACTTTCATTGTATTTTTTCCAGTAGAGAAAGAAAGTCTTTGGGCACCAGACTCCTAAGAGTAAACTAGGTCAAATAGAAGAGGACAACCTCTCAGTGGATGACCGATAGACCAATATAATCGTACCAAGTTTTCCTTTTCTTACTCTCCCACCCATAAGTCTTTTGAAGGTAGGAGATAGTTGGGTATTTGTAGTAGTCTTGAATTGCATAGATTTGTGAGTACTCAATGAGGCAAGGCCACATTATTATGTGGATGGACAGAGTAATGGCACACTTATTTTGGAGGTAGTATAGTTTTGTGTTAAAGTTACCAAACCCCATTTTCAAAAAGGTGGCAGATATTGTGCGTCAGTCAAGCTTATAAGGAGTTGTTGATGGAGACTTTTCTTGTAAGCTAAGCTGGATCATCTAGTAAAGAGGTAAGGTGTTGTTGGAATAAGGCATTTGTGCTTGGATGAGTGTGAAGATGAAGAGTAGGTGGCTTGTCTTATGAGGACTTGCACATAATTATTGTTAGTTGTCTTGACTTGAACTTTTGAACTTATAGAAGTTTTTCTTGGAGTATTTGGGCTTTTTTTGTACTTGCACATGGGTGATTTTTAATCCTCATCATATGACTCTTTGTACTTCGTTGTTTGTGAGTGACTGAATGATAATAAAGTTTTTTAAATTATAATAGAATGATATATATAGCATATAAGATATACTTTAGACAAACATTAATCGAAAACTATATATAAAATATGATTTAGTCAATTGATATGCACACAAGGCTATAAACTTCGAAAGAGAGAAAATAATAATTTAGAGAATTTTATTCAAGGTAAAAACTATTACATGCTTGTATAGATCATCAATAAAATAATGTTTTCCTTTGCTTTATTGCATATATGAATTGACATATTAATCCTTCAGAAAAAATAATATAGAAAGATGTGAAGAAAACAAAAAAAAATGCAAAAAAATAAAAAAATGCAATAATTAGAAAGAAAAGAGAAGATGAATCCCTTGAATTTTATAACTCTTGTTTGAAGACTTGCTTATAATTATTTATGGTTTTCTCAATATGAAAAAAGTCTACACAATTTAAACCAAATACCCAAATAATGCATCTCCCATCTTGATTTATGAATTAATAACCCATAAGCAAGAATGAAAAAAGAAGAAGATGAAATTACATCTTCAATTGCTTAGAGAAGTGGAAACCAATCGATACAAAAATTAAAATGGGATGAGAATGCTTATCAAGAATCCACATAGGAAATGATAAAAGATAATATTTCTTTTGTTTAGATTTTACGAAAACCTATACAAGTGAGAGTTTTTTGTAGTGTGAAAATAAGATTGTCTACATACATATCAACGATTTAACAGTCCTATAAGATAAACATACTTAAGAAAGGGATATAATAAAATGTAAGAACTTTCTTGGAAGTAGAGGCGGTTCTAGGTTAAGGAAAAGGGGTACGTGTCCCCTTTGATTTTTGAAATTTTTTTAATATAAAATTACTATTTAATCCCTATAATTTGTAAAATTAATAAAATATATTTTGAAAAATTAATTTTTAGTCTCTAATAAAGTATTATTTAATTTTATTTTCTTTTTGCCCCCTTAATTTTTAAAATTTTCAAAGATAATTTACTACTTAGTCCCTAAAATTTATTAAAATTAATAAAATAGTCCTTCTATTTTGAAAATTTAATTCTTTAGTCCATAATAAAGTATTACTTAATTTTCTTTCTTTTTACATTTTCTTTTTCAATTTCATTATTTTTTCAATGATATTATAATAACTTTTAATTATTTCTAATTGAAATATATGTTTGTTTGATACTCTTTATTATTTTTAAATAACTTTATTTTATTATCATCGTGTTCCTTCTTATAATTTTTGTATCTTTCTCTATATGTGAAGGAGTGCTCATTTCCCAAGAATCATACATCCGCCCTTGCTTGGAAGCGTTAAAAAAATATCTATCATTTTCACGTCTCAATCATTCAATAAAGCCTTCCTTATCAATAGTATTACTTAATGAGTTATCTTTAACTTTTACTCACTTGTAAATATCTGGTACTTATAATTGATATCTGTGTTTAGTTATCATGTATTTGTTTATCAATAAGTTTAGTCCTTATCATTATCATATATCCTTTCTATAAATATAGTAAATATAATACAAGAAATGTGACAGAGAAATATAATTCATTTTCAAATATCAAAGTCTTGATATGGTATAAAGCATTAACGCTCTAACAACTTTTGATCTCATATTCATGGCAACTAAAAGCGACACTGAAAAATCCTCTCAAACAAACCACAAATTATAAATTCCACTATACCTCTTAAATCCACTGAAATCCTCATATCTATTAAAGCTGCCATACAACTCCTATTAAAACTTACAACCTCCAACTATACTTTATGACGTGCTCAATTTAATGCACTTTTCATTGGTTATGACCTTGAAGGTTATGTAACCAGTGCTTTACCATGTCCACCACTGAATAACACAACCAGTATACCTTCTCATAGTTTGTGGCTTCACCAAGAAAAATTACTACTTCATGCTATCATAGCCTCTGTTTTAGAAATAGTAGTATCACTCATTACAACAAGCAGTACCTCCTATGAAGCCTTGCATAAACTTACAACTCTTTATGCAAATGGTTCTTGATCTCATATCATATTTTTTAAAGGAAAATTATATTCTCCTTGTGGCAATAAAACAATGCTTATAGATGAGTTAACACTCATTGATGTGTCCTTACCTAGAGATGATATTATTGTTTATGTCCTTAATGGTGTTGGTCTTGAATTCAAAGAGATAATGGTTGCGATTAGGGCAAGAGTAACCCCTATTGTATTTGAAGAATTACATGACAAACTGATTGAGTATGATGAGTTCTTAAAGAGAGGAGCAGCGATAAGACAACCCAATCATCACTACCAATCTCACCTGCACATCAAAACATTCACCTAACAATTCCATTAGGCAATACAATGATGGCCAAAGACAAAATAATTGGCCACGGTGGAACCATAATTGCACCTGGAGCAATAATCGTGGGCATTGATATAGGCAAAACTCTCTACTCTACAAACAATAATTCAATTATCTATTAATTGAGTAATCAGAATGGACATTCCGCTAAACAAAGATCCAGAGGAAAACCCAAGGGTATGCCTCCTACTACGCATTATACCATATACTCCAAATCAAATAATGACCCATGGTTGATAGACTCTGTTAAAAAATAAAGAAAAACAAAGGTTTTAGTTGAGAAGAAGGCTTAATTAAATTCATTAAATGAAAACTCTTACATATATAGAGCTCTAAGAGCTTAATTTACTCTAATAAGACATTTGACACATGGATTGCCTTGAGCATTTCAAAATGCAAAAAAAGTAACTTTAAAAAAACTTAAACAAGTAATTAACATGCAACAAAATGAATAGTTCCAAAAAACACATGCTTGAGCTTAATAATTACAACTGCAATCTTTTGATTTTTTGCTTCAAGCAAACTTCATAATCTCAACACTCCTCCTTGAGGTTTGGATTGAACATTCCCAACTTCATCTTCAAGAATTCAAGCCTTGTTTTTGGTAAGGCTTTTGTCATCATATTTGCTAGCTGAAATTCTGTGGAACAATGCTGCAACTTGATATCCATATTTTTCTCAGCTTCTCTTAATGAATGATACTTGAAATTAATATGTTTGGTCCTTCCATGTTGCACTGGATTTTGAGCAATTGTAATGGCAACCTTGTTAACACAAAATAGCTGAGTTGGAGAATCAAGAACTTGTCCTAATTCACGTAGTAACTTCCTTAGCCAAATAACCTAGTTTGCAGTACCAGCAACAACTATATATTCAGCCTTGGCAATGGACTGAGCTACAACATCCTATTTTCTTGAACTTTAACAGATGGCACCGGAACCCATGGTGAAGACATATCCAGAGGTGCTTTTCATATCATCCTTATTTTTGGCCTAGACACTATTTGAATTGCTAATTAACTCAACATTTTTGGACTTTAAATACCAGATACCATGATTTAAGGTACCTTTAATATATTTCAGATTTCTCCTTACAACTCTAAAATGGACATTTGTTGGTGAAGCCATAAATCTGGACAATAAACCTGCAGGGAACATTAGATCAGGCCTTGTTGCTGTCAAATATAGCAAACTCCCAACTAAGCTTCTATAAGTTGATGGCTCATTAAGTTTTTCACCATCATTATTGGCTAATTTCTAATTTTGAGCCAGAGGTGTTGAAACCTCTTTGCAAGATTCTAACTTCAACTTTTTAAGAAGATTGTAGGCATATGTCTTTTGAGAAATAAATATTCCTTCATCATTCTGAAGAATTTCCATACCTATAAAATAATTCATAAGGCCGAGATCAGACATCTCAAACAACTTCTCCATTTCCTTCTTGAATTTAACTTGTAGTTGACCATCATTACTAGTAACAAGCATGTCATCTACATAGAAAGAAA
Source organism: Aleurites moluccanus (assembly GCA_948193065.1). NCBI lineage: Eukaryota > Viridiplantae > Streptophyta > Magnoliopsida > Malpighiales > Euphorbiaceae > Aleurites > Aleurites moluccanus. The sequence continues at coordinate 24,761 of CANXYC012558863.1, read as the reverse complement.
TAACCAATTTTGAGTCATCATTCTGCTTCAAATATAAGGTTCACTCTCACTCCTTCTAAACCCAAGATTGGTCATATATGTGTCAATCCTGCTGTACCAAGCTTTTGGGGCCTGTTTCAAGCTATAAAGGGCTTTCTTGAGCTTATATAATTTATCTTCACTCCTAGAAATCTCAAGTCCTTGAGCTTGATAAACATAAATCTCTTCTTGCAAGAGTCCATTCAGAAAAGTTGACTTAACATTAAGATTATAAACTTTCCAACCCATTTGGCCAACAAGAGTTGACAACAATCTTATAGTATTATACTGGTGCAAAGGTGTCACCATAGTCAACTCCAGGAACTTGTGCAAATCCCTTCACTATCAGCCTTGCTTTACTCTTGAAAATTGAACAATCTTGATTGAACTTGGTTCTGTAGACCCATTTAACACCAATTGCCTTCTTATCTTCTGGCAAAACAATTAATTCCAAAGTCTGATTCCTTTCAATTGCATCAATTTCTGCCTTCATAGCTTTGATCCATTCTTGAGACTTTGTTGCTTCCGTATAACAAGTAGGTTCAGTATAAACAAAGTTATATCTCTCATAAACTTTGGATAAAGGCTTCACTTTTATGGCCGGTGAGTCTGTGGTAGCTTCAACATCAAATACATCTGTTGAAACATCATTTTGACTTGAAACTGGTGCATTTGTTAACATATCTTTATTTACTTTCTAAACCTTCTTCAGTTCCTAGTCCCAATAAGATCCTTCATGAAAGTGCACATCTCTAATAATAATAATCTTTATACCATTCAAGCTATAGACTTTGTACCCTTTTGATTTTGTTGAATAACCAACCATTACTCCTTTCTCAGCCTTCTCATATAGCTTTCCTCTTTTGATTTGAGGTGCATGATAGTAATACACTGAGCCAAATACTCTCAGGTGTTTGACTGAAGGTTTGATTCCACTTCATGCGTCAATTGGAGTTTTACCTTACACCGCCATGGTTGTCAATCTATTTTGCAAATATACAACAATATTTACTGCTTCCGCCCACAAGTGCTTTGGAAACTTCTTCTCAAAGAGCATGCACATTGCCATCTCCATCACTGTTATGTTCTACCTTACTGAAACACCATTCTACTATGGTGAATATGGAACTGTTAATTGATGAACAATTCCAACATCTTTACAAAAGAGATTGAATAATTGTGAAGTGTATTCACTGCCCTTGTCAATTCTGAGAACTTTGAGCTTAGAGTCACTTTGTTTTTTAACCATAAGCTTTTAAAGATGGAAAAAAACTTGTGATTTGCATTTAAGGAAGTAAACCTAGGTCATCCTGCTATGATCATCAATAAATAGAATGAAATACAGGTTATTACTTAAGGAAGCATTCCTCATTGGTCCACAAACATCAGAGTGAACCAACTCCTGCTTACAAGTAACTCTTCTTGATACACCTTGAGGAAATGGAAGTCTGGCTTGCTTGCCTATCTCACAACCTTCACATACATTAGTAATAGTAGTAATTTCTGGCATATCATTCACCATACCAGAGGATTGTAAGAACTTCAATGATTTGAGATTGAAGTAACCAAATCTCTTGTGCTATAGTGCACTGTAATCAAGCTTGGCATTGAATATATGAGCATCAACCAAATCAAGCTTGAGATAAAAACTATTGCCAAACATCTTAATTTTTGCAATCTCACTGCTACGTTTATCAAAGATAAAGCACAAATCTTCCTTAAATGAAATCTCATACCCATTCATTAGAATTTGAAGAATACTCAAGAGGTTTTGATCTATCTTAGGAATGTAAAGGATATTTGAGATAGTTTTTGTACCTTTACCGGTGCTCACAATAATTGTGCCTGTGCTTTTAGCTTGAACAAACTTACCATCACCCAACTTGACTCTTGGCCGGTTAGACTTATCTATGGAATTGAATAATGATAAATGCTTTGACATATGGCTGGTGCACCCACTGTCAATAAACCAAGTGCTCATTTCTGGAGAAGAATCTCTTGAGAGGCCATAAATAGACATTCGCCTTCTTTATTTCTTTCCTCAGTAGCATTTGCTTACTGCTGTAGAGGTTGTTGAGCTTAGTTACTTTGTCTCCTCTTTGCTTTGCAAAATTTCAGAGATTGACCTTGCTTTTTACAGTGGCTATAGTAGAAATAAGGCTTATTCTAACAATTTTTCTCAACATGATTGTCCCTTTTATAGTACGAACAAGGAGGAAATTTTCCTCTTTGAGTTGGAGAATTTGAAGTTGTTGTTGGATTTCCTTTGAAATCTTTGTTAGACCTTCCATAAGACTTGCCTTCTGAGTTGTTGCCACCTTGTTTCGCCTAAATTGCTCCTTCAACTGCTTCATCAGATCTGATGGAGACTCTCTATTATTGAACTTAAAGTTTGTTTGTAAGCTCTGCAATCATGAGCCTTTGCATGTCATAAGTCTCTTCAATTGCAGAGATTTTAGATTTAAACTTTTAAAGAACATAGACCATAATTTTCTTAACAACTTTCTTATCTTCAAACACCTCACCAAGTAACCTTATCTAATTTACAACATCCATCAATCTTCTAAAATAATTTTTGACATTTTCATTGTCCTTCATTTTCATCAGTTCAAACTCCCTCTTCAAGGTGAGTAACCTGACAATCCTGACCCTTTCATTGCCTTCAAACTCCTCCTTCAGCTTATCCCATACTTTCTTTGGTGTTTGCAAGTCCATAACTTTGGTGAAAATGTGATCTGCCAAACCTGTATACAGATAAGTGATAACCTTGTCTTTCTTAAGCTTTTCTTGTTCATGTGCTCTAATTTGTTGCAAGGTAGGATTTGCTCTCAACGGTGGTGGATCAGCATCAATTTCTACTACTTCCTATAAGCCTTTGGATCTTAGATAAAACCTCATTTGACAGCCCAAATGTGATATAAATCACCATTAAAGGATGGTATTATAGGTAAGGCATTGCTTGAAGATGCCATTTTTATGCTATCAAATAAATAAGCTCTCACTCACAGGTGTTCAACTCTTAGCTTCACAAATGTGCCTTACAACTCATAAGAAATGAAGCTTTAATACCACTGTTAAAAAATAAAGAAAAACAATGGTTTTAGTTGAGGAGAATGCTTAATTAAATTCATAAAATGAAAACTCTTACATATATAGAGCTCTAAGAGCTTAATTTACTCCAACAAGACATTTGACATATGGATTGCTTTGAGCATTTCAAAATACAGAAAAAGTAACTTTAAAAAAATTAAACAAGTAGTTAACATGCAACAAAATGAATAGTTCCAAAAAACAAATGCTTGAGCTTGATAATTACAGCTGTAATCTTTTGATTTTTGCTTTAAGCAAATCTCATAATCTCAATAGACTCTACAGCTTCCCACCCTGTCACTTTAGATGTTCATAACTTGTCCAATTATGCTAAATATGAAGGACCAAATGAGGTCCTTATTGATAATGGATCAGGTTTGCAAATTACTCACGCATGACATACCACCCTACCAAACACAAAAATATTTTTTTCTCTTTTAGTTGTATTATGTGTTCCATCCATTAAAAAAAAAAAAATTAATCTCTTTGTCAAAATTTTGTTAAACTAACAAAGTCTCTATTGGATTTTTTCTTTTAATTTTTTGATGAAGGATCTTAACAAATGGACGGTAATGTTCAAACACTAGAATAAGGATGGTGTGTATGAATGGTCGAGGTGTATGGCTGCATTAGTGTCCTATTGTTCTGTCTAGTGTATGTTCAAAAATTGTTCAATGGCATAATATATTCAGTGGTGCTGCCACGTATTGACTGGAGTGGACCATGGTCCCTTCGATATTAAAAAAAAATAGTAAAAAAATATATTGGCAGGTAAAGTACATAGATTTGTATTTATTTCCATTTGCAAGTTGTTGTTTTCTTCCCAAAAGTGGGTGTTGGAGATTATGTGTTATGAACTCAGGAGAGGAATTTTTCATCTTGTTTCTCTGCATCTTTATTGATTGTGAGAATCATTAATCATTAAACCTATATAGTATTGGGATTTTAAATTGCATGTGGGCTCTCTGTTGGAGCTTCACACACTGTAAGCCATGGGGAGTTGGTCATTGGAGCTTTCATCAATCTCTTTAGAAGCATTGCCATCAACTTTGGGACTAACCTTTTTAAATTGGGTCATACTGAGGTATGATATGCTCTATTTTTCTTGCTTAATCCATCTATCTAATGGATAGTATTCTAATTTATAACCTTTATAAGCCATATCTAGTAACTTTTGAATTTAGAATGAACATATTTTACCTTCCATTTCTTATTTAATCTTTCTCATTATTTTTATACCCTTATTTAATATAGAGCCATTAGAGACATCAACAATTGATTACAATATCTTTATATCTAGGCATCATGTAGACTGTAGTGAGCTTCAATAAATCTAAACTATTTGCAGAGAGAATGGCATTCTATGCTAAACATTGATGGGACATGTGTCATTTGAAGCTAATCATATAATTCCAGACTTGGAGAGTTGGTGAGGTCTTGTCTCATTAGAGCTAAATTACTTCAAGGAGTTCTCATATTTATAGTGATGTAATTACTCTCAATCATCATCCTTATATATTTGATATTTTTAATGCAGGTATTTTATTCTTTTTCTTGGAAGTGGCCTTAGTTTCTTTTCCTTTTGGATATGCTACTTAGGTCAGTGTGGATAATATAATCCTTGGTGTCATCATATGATTTTGATCAAATCCTATTAGGAGTTGCATATTCATATAAGTGTGGTCTTTACTCATTTTTCTATTTTTGATGACCATTGCATTCTTTATATGATTGGACAACATATTTGTGTTTCAACTTCTTTTTCCTTATTCTTTTTCCTTTTTTTCCTTTTATTTGTCTCTCTTCTTACTGTGCAATCACTTATTGTAGTTTTGGGATCAATTCAGTTTGTACCAACATCGCATTTGCCTACTTTGTGCTGTACCAAATGGTGATTGTTAAGTATGTTAAAGCCTAAAATGATATCATCTACAACATTGTAGTTATTAAGGTGATATCAAGTAATTAGTTTTCTTTTCTTTTAAGCAGAGTCCTTGTTGCTATAGCCTTTATTATTTTGGGGACGGTTTTTTTGTTACCCATGGCAACCACCAATTTTCTGGTAAATCACTTATTCTTGAATCATGGTGTATGCAATATCCGCCCTTGCTTCACTCTAATAAGTTAATGTTGGTCTCCTGCTATAAAAAATCCTGGCGCCGCCCCTGAATATATTAGGTCACCCCTTTAAAGCGTCAGGTCAGCTAGCCAATGAACTTTCCATATCAATTCCTTTTAATATACAATATGTCAGTCTTGCAAGTGTAATCAAAGTCATAAATTAGCTTTTGAATTTCTAGTATGTCTAGTCGTGGTCCACTTGATTTAATTTTTCTGATGTCTGGTGTCCTGCTCCAATTTCTTCAATATATATTTCATTTTTATGTTGTCTTTGTGGATCATTTTACTCGATATACTTGGTTATATCCAATCAATTACAAATATGATGTTGCCAATTTGTTTTCAAAATTTTCAATAAAAAAAATTACAAGACTATATACAGATGGAGATGGTTAATATGTAAATCTTAGTCTCCGTCTAGCATGATAAGGAATCACTTATCTAATGACTCCACTTAAACATAATGGCATTGCAGAAAGAAAACACTGACATATAGTTGAAACTGGGCTTAGTCTTCTTCAACAATCATTCCTTCTATTGCATTTTTGTTCTTATGCTTTTAAGACAGCTTGCTACTTAATTAATTGCCTACTCATGCCAACATTTGACAATTCAACACCCTATAAATTATTAATTAATGAATTTCCCAACCACACTAAACATAAACCTTTGGTTGTCTTTGCTATCTGGGGATACACCCATTCATTCGTCATAAATTGCAACAAAAATCAGCTCATTGTATTTTCTCAGGTTACTTAATCAATGAAAGTGCTTACCTATGTTATGCTATTCATAGTGAAAAAATATTTACCCCGCGTCATATGGGTTTTTGGTGAAAGTAAATTTCCTTAAGCATCTAATAATGAAAACTTACCTCGAGTCAAAGCCCATACTCCAAAACAATGGATACCCAAGTTACCTATTAAATCAGTGCCAATCATACAGGATTCGAAAGCATATTCACAAGAGCAACAACAAAATTCAATTGTACAGTCTCTGATGACTCCTACACGCCTTCAAAGTCTTGCGCCTTCAACGTCATTGCCTCTAACCTTATTCGACCCTGCTTGGATCATCACAGATATCTGCAAAAAAACCTCAACCTCCACTAGTCAAAAATCAGGAACCAAATCAACCTACATCTATGTTGCTAGCAATCCAAACCTACAAAAGACACCATCACCATACCCCTTTTTTTACAGTACAACCAACACCATAAATATTCCAACCATTCAATAAAACTAAGATATACAACCTACTTGCTCTCATAGACTATCCACACGATCTCAGAATAATATATTTAAACCTAAATAATTTTATCACACTACCAAATACCCCTTGCCACTATCTCAAGAACCATTCTACGTTAGTCAAGCAACATAAGATCCAAATTGGCGAGCTGCTTTATCTAAGGAGTTTAATACTATAGTGCACAATGATACATGAGAACTTGTCCCTCTTCCTCTAAATAAATGACCAGTAAAGTGCAAATGTATTTTTTGCATCAACTGAAATTCTGATGGAAGCATTGCCCATTACAAGGCAAGACAGGTTGCTAAAGGGTTTCATCAACGCCTCATATTTGACTGTTCTGAAACATTCAGCTTCGTTGTGAAGCCAACAACAATTCGAGTTGTTCTCATTATAAGATGGCCACTGTGACAATTAGATGTGAATAATGCATTCCTTCATGGCAATTTGATAGAAGAGGTATGTATGATTCAAACTCTAGTTTTGTTGATATTAATAATCCATCTTTGGTTTGCATATTAAAAAAATTCATTTTACGGTCTTAAGGAAGTACCAAGGGCTTGGAATTTATCCTTGAGAGATTTTCTAATTTCCTATGGATTTTACAACTCTAAGGCAAATGCTTCAATTTTCATATACTCCAAATATGAGATTATTATGTACTTCCTTATCTATGTGGATGACTTAATCTTAAAGGGTAATAACACTATTTCCTTGAATCAATTTGTAACAACCTTATCGAAAAAGTTATCTTTGAAGGATTTAGGGTCGTTAAACTACTTCTTAGATGTTGAAATAATATATGTGAATGGTGGTTTGTTCCTTAATTAACACAAACATATAGGAGATATACTAGCTAGAACCGAAATGACATATAGTAAGGCAGTGCGTTCTCCATTATCTAGTCATCCTCCTTTATCCTTAAATGTTGGAAGTGTACCAATAGATGCTAAGGAATACCGAAGCATAATTAGTTCTTTGCAATATCTTTCATTCACCAAGTTAGATATAGCTTTTGCTGTAAATCGTTTGGCTCAATTTGTGCATAAATCAACACAAATCCATTAGCAAGTGATCAAACATTTATTACGTTACTTGAAAGGTATTATGCATTATGCTTTACTCATCATACCATTTGAGCAACCATCTTTGGGTGCTTGTTCAAATGCTGATTGGGCAGGAGATAAATGTAGTTTTCTATATACATCAACATATATAATATACCTTGGCAACACTCCTATATCTTGGAGTTCTAAAAAACAAAGAATTGTTGTAAGGTCCTCCACCAAAGCTGAATATAGACTGTGATTGCTTTTACTGCTGAACTGACGCAGCGGAATATCAATAGAAAACGGAATCCTATTATAATTAGTTGATTCGCGCACGAATACCGGAAAATAATCTTCTATAACCTGTTGATTTTAAAAATACCAGGAAATAGGCATCAAATTTTATTGATTCAAAAAAGAATACAGAAAATTGGAAGAAACAACTTTCAAACAGAAAGGTTATTTTTAATTCAAATTCAAGCTCTCCCAACCCTAAGGTTTACATAACTATATATAGGAAATAACTTTCAGAAAATTCTAAAATATAGTATGGTAATTTATTCCTAAAAGAAAACAAATCACCAGATTTACATAAATAAGGAAATAAATTAAAACTAACTTAAATAGAAAAACAAATCAAAACTAATATAATACCTTAAATAACGCCTAAAACTAAGTTTCCTATTAAAAGTAATTAAGAAAAATAAAAATTCCAAAAATATACAAATAAATATGGAAAACACAAAATCTTGTTGATCTCTATCATTCTCTCTTGGGTAGAGAAAATTCATCCTTGAATTTACAGCAACATTATCTTCAAAAGAATCCTTAGGTAAAAGAATTCTATATTGAAAACACATGGTCGTAAAATACTCATAAAGAGTGTGAAACTTTCCAATTTTTCTTATAATTCCCATCTAATCTGTCCAATAACTTTGGATATAAGTTTCAATTAAAATTTTTTCGATGAATTGAGAATCAAATGCAGTAGAAAGATTAATGAAGAATGGATCTTCATAATAATATTCTTCTTTCTTGTGAAATTGTGTTGTGATCTGTTGCGATTTCCCGATATTATTATGATTCTCAATAGATGATGAAACGATTGTTGTAGATAATAATATTTTTTTATCGGGATAATCATCAAATACTCGAGGTAAATCTCAATTGACATTTGACATTATTTCTGAGGCATGAAGATTAAGTGCCCGTTTGGCACAGCTTATGGAGAGGAAAAAACAACTTTTTTAGGTGAAAAGCTGATTTTAGCTCAGTTTTTAGTGTTTGGTAAATATCAAAATTAATAAAAGCAATTATCTAGAGAGCTAAAATTCAGCTTTTTGGATAAGTTGGAAATTGGAGCTTTTCAGGAAAGCTGAATTTTAGATTAAACGCGTAGTTAATTTTAAAAAATTAATAGACAAAAATACCCTTATGAGTTTATAAGCAGTTTTTAAATTGTATTTTACCAAACACAAACATATAACTAATTACTTTTAGAAATATCACTTTTAGAAAAATAACTTTTCTCCATAAGAAAAGCTATTTTCATAAGCTGTGCCAAACTGGGCCTAAATATTTGATCTCTTAAAAGTTCATTTACCCATTGAGTTAACTGATCCATCACTTGTATCATACGTTCCTCCATATGGTTCATGATACGTTGCTCCATCTGAGCTGTTGTATCACGATTATAAACCTCCTCTACAGGTACAGTCTGGCATCCTCTCCTTGATGGCATGGCTTTTCAAATAACGAGCGCAAGCTCTGATACCAACTGACGTAGCCGAATAACAATGGTAAAACAAAATCCTATTATAATCCATTGATTCACACACGAATACCAGAAAATAATCTTCTATAACCTGTTGATTTTAGAAATACCAGGAAATAGGCATCAAATTTCGTTGATTCAAAAAAGAATACAGAAAAATTGGAAGAAACAACTTTCAAATAGAAATGTTATTTTTAATTCAAATCCAAACTCTCCCAATCCTAAGGTTTACATAACTATATATAGGAAATAACTTTCAGAAAATCCTAAAATATAATATGGTAATTTATTCCTAAAAGAAAACAAATCACCAGATTTACATAAATAAGGAAATAAATTAAAACTAACTTAAATAGAAAAACAAATAAAAACTAATATAATACCTTAAATAATGCCTAAAACTAAGTTTCCTATTAAAAGTAATTAAGAAAAATAAAAATACTAAAAATATACAAATAAATATGGAAAACACAAAATCTTGCTGATCTCCATCATGAACTATAATGGATCAAATCACTACTACTTGGAACTTCAGGTAAAATATGACAAGTCACCGATATTGTACTTTGATAATGTTGGAACAAAATATTTTTGCATAAATCCAGTTTTTCACAGCAGAATGAAGCATATATCTTTAGACTAGCATTTTGTTAGGGAGTAAGTCCAAAGTGGACAACTCTTGGTACAACATGTATCAAGCAAAGACCAAACCTTCTTAAAAAATCCCAAAGCAAGCAATGATTACAATTGATGAAGTCCAAGATTTGTGCCACCGATGGAGCAGCATCTTAAGAGGGCGTATCGAGAGTATTACTTAATGGGTTATCTTTATCTTTTATTCATTTGTAAATATCTGTTAGATATAACTGATATATGCATTTAGTCTTATCATTATCATGTATTTGTTAATCAATAGGTTTAGTTCATATTATTATCATGTATCATTTCCATAAATAGTATGAACATAACACAAGAAATGTAACAGAGAAATATAACTCATTTTCAAATATCAAAGTTTTCATATAACTAAGGTTTTTTTTTTTAATTATATTTATATTTGTACACGATTGGCATTTGACCACAATCTTTGACACCATATAATAAAGTTTTTCATGTATGATAAAAATATCTCAGATTTGAGTTAGAAAAACAACTTGTTTACAAGAAAAATATAATGAGATACAACATATAGTAGGTGATCCTCTTTGACCCTTATAAAGAACACAGTAAACAGTCTCATGCACTGGGACACTCTTTGGAGATCCAACCAATTCTTGTTGCCAAATTTTCAAGATTTAATTATTGAACTCAAGGCAGTTCTCTCAACATGTTTCAAAAGGATCCCATATATTTTATTCCTTACTCTCACATAAGCCTCTAATTCAAAATCTTCCAATGTAGATTTATCTTTGAATCCTATATCTACCCAATCACTCACTTTCTTTATTTGGTACATCATTTCAGCTACTTGCTGGCAATCTAGAGATTGAGTATTACTAGTTTTGATACTAACCCATTCTAAATAATCCTCAACATAACTCAAAAACCATTTTCTACACTCATAATTCAATGAATTTACTAATTCTTCTGATATAGATAAACCACTTCCCTTCACCCAATTTTGTTGATTTTCCATTATAGGCACGATATCAGCTAGTAATTCACTTTTGCTTATCTCTTTTCTTACAAGTAAAGTTCTTTTTGGTGTATTGCTATAGTTTGTTTTAATCGATATTTTTGGAGTATTGGTTTTGATGTGATCAGAAATTGGGTTAAGATCACACTCCAAAGCTGCTTTGATCCATGTAGTTGCATTTTGCTTTCTATCCAATGTAAGCTTTAGATGTTCTCTAATAGGAGAACTTGGATTATTGGTATTAGTGATGCTTGAAGGAATGATATCAGTTAATGATTGAACAATTAGATTTGTTTGAGATATATCATCTTGAAGACTGAAAAATTTGTCTACTGATGGATATTGATTATCACTCTCCTTGGCTGAAATAATGTCAGAGTATATGCTGAAAAAAAGAAGAGAAGAAATGGTTAATTAAATAAATTACCAAATAACAATCATTATATGTAGAGGTGAAAATTTTTTACTTGTCCAACTTTGATACGACTCATAACTTGCCTGAATTTATATAAGTAAAATTCTTACTTATACATGGTGTATAGACTTATTTTATATACTAAACCAATGAGTGATGATATATTTTAACTAATATAACTATTTTATTTTATTTTTTTTTCAAGTGAAAAAATATCAATACCGTAAAATGTAAAATGACTTAAAATCATTGAAGGTATTTCGAGTATAAAAATATTCCATCTATTGCACAATAAATATTTTAATTTCCTTTTAGATACGTCCTAATTTAAATGTCTTATTTCCTAATCCAAATTGCATTTTATCTTAACATTACAATAATAATAGAAAAGTGGAAAGAGATTAAAATAATAAATAAATTATAAAAGTTAAAATAGACACACAAAAAAACTTAATAATCTTGCACTTTGCAATTTTGATGTTTATTATGAAACGGTAGGAGTAGTACAATATTTATTGAGATTTGACTCCTTTTTTCATAAGAAATAAATTCAAAATTATGAATAATTTGAACTAGTCCGAAACTTAAAAATCAATTTGGTAATAAATCAATATATAACTAGAATCTATCTAATCTATGGAGCATAATTTATCCTATTGAATTTATCTAAAGTGATTAACACGAAATAACTCAATCCAAACCCACCTGAAACAAACTGTTTGCCACCTCTAAATTTAGACTATAGTTCAAAATTTTCCATACCTTAGACATTTGAGCAATCTTTCAGCAGCAGAAGCCTCTAGTAAAGCCTCCACGGCAGCAAGTAAAGCAATTTCTCTTTGCCTTAATACCCCCTGAAGAGCATATATATACATGTATGTATGTATACAAAAATCTTTAAACAAAAGAGTTGGAGACAGTACTGTAAAGGAGAGAGTGTAGCAAATTAATTAAAGTACCTGGCCAAGTTTGACCAAGGATGAAGGAAATAAATCCCATGATATATTAATGTCTGCTGACATTAATATTGATTCACTCGTTGAACTGAAATTCACTCTTTCATTCGTCGAATCATCGATTGTTTTACCTAACATAGGTATGCTACTCTTGCTGGGAATTTTTGGTAGTTTTGTAGTTGTACTAGTCACAGTTCTTTTTGTTATAGAGCTTAAGTTGTCATCAGAGCTATCATTCCTAGATGAATGAGCTGGAGAAATCTGTAGATGAGAAGAAAGGGTAAGATGATATGCAAGTAATTAATTTTGAACATAATAAACATCAGAAAAATCAAGAGCCAAGAATATTATTAAGCATAATTAGAAACTTTTGAGTGATCATTAGAGTAATTTATCCGTTGGAAGAACAGAATTCTGAATTTTAGAATAATTAAATGTATAATGCAATAAATTACTTATTGAATATGTCTTATTCAAATGACAAGAAATCATATGCTTCTGCTTATGCCTCTCTCTCTCTCTTTTTTACAAAAAAAAAAAAAAAAAAATTGTAATTCTATTATTAAAGGTGAAAGTAAGCCTGATTTGTTGATGCGGTAAGTTTGAATTTATTCATTTGATTACACACCAATGTTTGAAAAATTAGTATAATAAAATATTCTATATCAACATCCTAAAATTTTGGGTTTGAAAATATAAATTAACAAAAAAAATACCAATGCATCTTTGGCTCAGTAATACTAGAGTATGCGAACAAATTTAAAAGTTGAAATTAAGCCTAATAACTTCATTTTCAAATTTAAAAGTTGTAATTAAGCCTAATGGCTTCATTTTCTACTAATTAATGAAGCTTATGCAAAATTCATGATCAGGTAATCTTGAAAAGTGATTGAATCATAAGAACATACCAAAAATTTATATACATTCACATTACAAGGATGAAAAGCAGGCATAGAAGCACTCACAGGAACACTAGGATTGCCATCTGATTTTGCTTCATGCTTAACAACTACTGGGGTGTCTGAAATATCTGCTAATATTCCTGCAGCTTCCTTCCCACTCCAGCTTCTTCTTTTGAGTATTGGTGAAGTTGGTGCAGCTGAAATTGTGCTTTCCATATCACTATCTTTACCATTTCTAGGTCTATGTTTTCGAGGACTCTCGTAATTATTTTCAGCATTATCAGTGCTCCTTTTAGCCCTATAACTCAAAGTACTTTTAACATCACTCTTTCGAGGCCTATAAATCGAAACTCTTCTGCCTAACCTCTCATTCGAGTTTCCTCGCGAAACATTGCTCGAACGAGACTTTTCACTTAGCTTATTCTTCTTTATCTTATTATCATTACTCTCTTCTAATGTCTCTGCCTTCCCATTAACTTCGTTCGAGCTTTCACTCGAAACACTTAAAGATTGAGACTTTTCGCATATTTGCTTAATCATATAATTATTTTCTTCTTTTATCAAACTGAATCCTCCTTTCCTAATTGTTCCTTCATCTGAACTTGCACCATTTGAGCTTATTCCTGTATTATTAGTACTAAAATATAAAGATTTTTCCCTTTGTTTCTCTTTGATCATATAATTAGTACTTTGTCCCATTAATACGTTATTCATGCTCCCCATTTTTCCCATTTCCTCGTTCGAATCCGTTTTCGAAATGCTTGAAGATTCAGGCTTTTCTATTAGATTCTTTATCTCATCATTTATTGAATCCAATATAGACACACCAAGAAATTTTTCTAAATTATGGATCGGAATAAGATCTTTAGGATTTCCAAGGCATGGATGCCTACCAGGAAGAGGCCTAATGCCTTTAATCAATGGAACAGGATATGCAGCCTCCAATTTTTCCACAAATAAAAATTGCCCAATATGCAATTTGTCACATAGAACCATTTCATCTTGCTCTTGAGGCAAAGAAACATATATAGCATGAGATAAATCAGAAACTCTTAAAAAAAATCCTTGATTCGGCCAAAATTCACCTTCTCTTAACACAGGAATTATGCTTCTAATTTGTAACAAAACAGGTTTAGAGTCATTATTATCTTGCAATGGGTTATCACCAACATTCATTTCGTGAAGAAACTTCACTAGAGCTCCAAAACTTAACTCTGCCATTTTCTTCATAAATGGTTTGTCATCTGAAATGGGGAAATGGGTTATTGAGATTTGCTTGTTTTGGTCAAGAAAATGCAAGAATTAATGGTTTTTGGGTGTCAAACAACATATATTGAATTTCTTGTTTTTTCTTTTTTATTTTTTCTTGGGTTGTTTGAAGATATCAGATAGGCATATTTTGGAGATTGTTAATTTGTTTGTTATGTTCAAATTAATCACAATTGGGGATTCAAAAAAGGATTAATTGCTAAGACTTTGAGAATATTTAGGTGCATAAAACTGCTAATCTGGGATATGAGAAAGGTAGTTATAACTGTTTATTTATGGTCCACTAATTAACATTCTGTTGCACATGAAAGTTGTCTACGAAACCTCATGAATGGGAGCGTGTGAATCAGTGGGTTGTGTTAAGTTGGGCCATAAGCCCAGATGTGGCTTTGGGCTCTATAGTCTTCATTTTTTCCTCTCCTTTTTTTTTTCTTTTTTCTTTTTCAAATTTGTAGATGTATACCACAATATGTATAGTTATGAAACATAAATAATCGTATATGAGTATTATGAAACTATCTCCTGATTTATAATAATCTTATTTTACAACTTTTACAATACAACTCCACACGGTAAATACATATTTCAATTAATTCCAGTATTAAAAAAAAAACTTTCATAATACAACCATACCAGTTTCCACTCCAAAAACCATACAAACTTTTAAGTTCATTGATGCCCAGGCCCAACCCATAAACAGAAAATGCTATTATTGATCGGCTGACTCTGATTTTTCCATTGTAAGTCCAGCCCGACAACCCCAACACCCACCGTAACAGTTCATCGACTCACGTGTCATTGTCACTGTTGCGTTGTTATCAACGAGGCTGCTCCGATCGGTGACCCCCCCTCTCGCAAAATTTGTCGCCGTTACAGTCTGTTCATAAATTTTGTTTCTAGTCTTTTGTTAAATGCTTTCCTGATTGAATTGAGAACTGCTGCAGCGGTTATTTATGGTAAGGCAAGTATTATATTTTCAGTGTGTGTTTATGGGTATATAGCAAGCAACGATCCATAATTTTTCATAATTGAAGATTGAGTGAATTTTGGATTCATAATTTGTTGATTCAGCTAAAGTTGCAATCTTTCGCATGCCAGTTATTTTAATTTTTTTTGGAAGATAATAATCAGAAACTTAGTAGTTTCTTGATAAATTGTGCTTGTTTATTTCATTTATTGATAGAATTTACCCCCCCATTTATGAATTTTAAGCTTCTGATTTATTTAGCATAAAATTTTCTATTGAAAAGGGTATAATTTGGGTTCTACTGTGTTAAAGGATACTTGTCAGTTTATTTGGTTTGGTTTTCCAGTAGAAAAATCCTTTCTTATATTTGTAACAAAGTACTGGTACTTAGCTGGTCTAATTCTAGATCCAAAATTTCTGATGATTTACTCTTTACTGCTCTAATTTAGTAAGCATATTCAGAACATGTGAAGGAGTTAAAAGGAAGGAAAAATGTGTGTTAGCTGATGGGGAAGTTGAAACAAAAATGCTATTTCAAAATGGCTAAATGGCTTTTGCATAATATGTTCCCTTTTGAAATTAGAAGCATACTAGTTGGAATTTTAACCTTTTTTATATGCACTGGTTCTTATTTCTGTCCGGTTCTTCGCTTGGGGTTGGGAGAAGTTTAGTGGCTTCAATTAAATGCTTTGTCCAAGTATTGAAGAGGAAATAATCACAGCATATTAATAATACTTTCTTTTTTGAGGTCGGTGTTGATGGATAAAATAATTGGGATTTGCATCTTCTCAACTAAATATGCAGTTGATAACTTGGTTCATTAATCCTACAAATCAAATATTAGATGCTTAGAGGTATGCAACATGTATCTTGAGGATTGACAGGCCTCTTTCTTTTCTACATCATTTTTATAATTCAACTGATTTATGGACCTTTTTCCATCTGGTCTTTTAAAGCTTCAGAATGGTACAAAAATGCTAGGTAAATGAAAAGATCAACCATGCTTAGTGCAAATATTATCTATTAGTATCTACAAAAAGGTGTATTTTTTATTCCTTTCAAGTAGAGTTCAAAAGTAATTTTTAAGGTAAGTATTTGATGGATCATTTTCCTCTTTTATTTGAAAATCAAATGATAGATACTTGGAAGTATGTAACGTATATCTCAATTATCGACTTGCCTTTGCCTTTCATTTTTTGAATTTCTTGGCTGACTGCATTACAGGTTATATTTAAGGCTCTTTCTCTCTCCATCCTCCTTGTTTCCTATCTCTTGCATTGAAGTGGTATGATTCTTACCTACATACGAAGTCAACCACATTTAGTTAGAATATTATCTATTAATTATTACAAATATGGTATTCTTTTAAGTTCTTCTTATTACATTTCAGTTGGAGGTTGAAACTACCATTTCTTTTCTTAGTGGTTGTTTGACAAAACTTTTTGAAGCAGTTGTTAGTTTTTTGGTTCTTAATAGCTGCATCATATCCGTTTGACTATTGACAGCTAGTCAAACAACAGCTGTTTATAAAAATTTTAATTTGGAGCTTTTAAAAAAAACTTTTAAGTAAAAAAGAATAAATTATTCTTTTAAAAAATAATATTTAAATAAGAAAGCTAATATTAATATTTAATTTTAATAGTTATTAAACATATTAACAGCTAATAGCTAATAATAATTTTACTAAACACTTGAAACAATTAGCTATTAGCTAACAACTACCAGCTATCAACTATCAGTTAACAGTTAA
The DNA here is from genome assembly GCA_948193065.1 of Aleurites moluccanus. Taxonomy (NCBI): domain Eukaryota; kingdom Viridiplantae; phylum Streptophyta; class Magnoliopsida; order Malpighiales; family Euphorbiaceae; genus Aleurites; species Aleurites moluccanus. The sequence continues at coordinate 7,563 of CANXYC012558863.1, read as the reverse complement.
CAGCTAAACTAAATGGAGCCTTAGTATGTGTAATGCCATTTTAAATTTTTGGTACAAAGTGATTTACTTGTAATTTATAATAGAGTGAGTAACAATTTAAAGAAAACAAAAGGTCTAGTGTGTTTTGCCCTTGAAACATCTCTATTGTACAAGGCTCTGTTAGTGGACCCCTATGCATAAACATATACATGTAACCAGTGAAATGAATTGGATGGCAAGGAAAGAGAATGGAAAAGGAAACAAATTCATTGCATGGTGGAGACGTGTCTAATTAATTTGCATTACGTGTTCAATTGAAGGAAGGGAATCTAAGCGGTGGAGATTATTTAGCTTCTTGCAGTATTATCTCTTTTTCTGATATTGTCGTAGAGGTGTTCTTGGTGTTTGTTACGATTATTCTGCTGGTGATTCATTGCCCAAGTCTTTCCATTGAGGCCATAAAAGCCAATCTCAAATATGGTTCGCATTTTCTTCAACTTCAACAACCATGGATGGCAAAGAAGACTTTCTCGTTCACCCTTTGGTGTACCATATACCCTTTTCATTCAATATCTCTGGTTACATCAAGATGATCTAGAATATCTTCGTATAATTTTTTTCCTTTTATGGTTATTGTTGTGTTTTTCCTACTATGATTTTGTTAAAGTTTTTTAAGGCACTGGCATTTCACCTATATGAAATTTGCTTAGAATTGCATATATGCATGTATTTAATTTGGTTCCTTGTTTCCGTGTACTATTAGAACAATGCATATAAAATCTTCATTTCATTACAACTTTACAAGTGTGGTTTTTATGGTCAATGAAATAAAATAATCCTATTGTATTACATTACTGTGAAGATGTTGATTGGGTTTTTTCATGTTTGAAGTTTTTTTTTCGGTCAGAGTTGCAGGCAACCTTCGTTGAGAGTTTGAACTCAAAAACACCAGTTTCATGCAAAAGGAGTTTAATGTCTACTTACTTCGTTGTGCAAATTTGTGGTAAATAAGGTAGGCAACATGCAAGATGCAAGAATTTAAGTCTTTAAACGTTATTTGACTAGTCTTTGTAAAAAGAAATTAGATTTTCAGGTATTGTTTGAAAAATGAGGATGATAATTGACGTTTTTGTTTATCAACAAACACAATTATAGTACTCTGATACTCTAGAATTTTCCAGGATATTATCTATCCGGTGTACTTTCCCAGATTATTAACAGAAATATTTGTCATTCATTGTATTTCTTATAGCAATTATTTACTTCTCTTAAAAAAAAAAAGAAAACAATATCATACAATTTTCTTTGGTTTTTAATGATATTAGGTGGTTTTAATCCAGAATGAAATAGATCGAAAATTAAAATTTTTCAGGAAATTAATTTTCTAAAGGTAATATGTGTAAAAATTGTGTTTGGGTGAATCAAGTTAAATTTCTTTTTATAGCTAATGAGTTTTTTTTTTTTTTTTTGAGTAGTTGAGGGACTTAGTATTCTTCAATCCCTGGTTTTAATATTAGTATTAACAAGAATGAACAGTCTTATCCCGTAGTTTTTACATTTCCTAATGACAAGAATTTTGTCATATCTTCCATTCTTTTTCAATTTAATAATAGCTATACCAATTTTTTGAGGTCTTTTATCAAACAGGTACGATGCAAATAGCCTTTATTTTAACAAAAATTCAAAGCGAGAGTTGACATTATCAAATGTGGACGAAAGCTTATACTGTGTTCTCAGTTCTCTGTTCTAATTGCTACTCATTTTGATGGCGATAAACAAATTTATTAAAGGGACTTGTCATCAATTTTAAGGTGAAAATATGGTTGCATTTTATTATTTATTTAACAACTTGTATTGGAAGTGATACTCTCAGCAGGTTTCTTGATAGGGAATGATTTGACAGTAGAAAGTCATAGAAAGACACAGTTATACGATGGTTCGGTCCTTTTGCCTACATCCACGGGTAAATGCCAAGAGAAATTCACTATGAAAAAGAATATTACAAGCAGTGGTGTTGTTTAATTGGAAATTACCTGTCCCCTGCACCCAAATTTCCAGACTCTAAAATATATTTTCTCAATTCTAAACCTTTAAATAACAGTACAGTGCTATTGACACACTTTGAAACCGAATGATTTGAACCTCTTCAAACTATGAGAAATCTCTATCTTGCTCCTTCCCATGCCTATAAAAGAAAATAGGAGAAACTTTAGAACAACTAGCAGAAACCATATTAAATGAAAGTGAATCTTTGAGCTCTAGGAAAGCAACTTAGATATGAGTAAATGTCTTTTTTTAGCACTTGAGAAAAAATGACAACATTTTTAAATATCTGAATGAATTCTGAATAATTTAGGGTATATCGTGGATTAACTTACTTGAAGAAGTTGATCACACTGCCTTTTATTGTAATGCACAGAAGATGTATAGCAATACATCCTGGGAGGAGAAAGGGAGAAAAATAAGAAAAATTCATTATCAAAATTGACTCTTGGAAATTAAATTAATTCCTAGGTGCTTATGTTATCATGGTTGCCACACTAATTCTCACCTTAAACCTCCATGAACAACTCTTATTGGATAGAAGAGAGGATGCTGCAATTTGCAGCATTTTGGTTTCCTGATAATAGATGATTTTATAAATGAAGAATACTCCTGCGAGGTCCTTGACTCACAGCTCTGATCTCGAACCATGTTGATGATGACATTTCATGTTAAAAGTCATTTTGCACATAATTAATTAATTCAGAAAATATAATGGCATGCTCAACTATTCAAGAAGGGAGAGAGAAATAAAGAATGTGTTTTACCAGGCTTGAAAAAAATCTAAAAAACATAACAATAGGGAAGAGAGGCATGCATCTGCAAAAGATTAGATTGTTGTATCAGATTGAAACTGATCAGATTGAGACTTGAGGACAAAAATAAGATAACCTTAAGATACAAGTTGGACAAAAAAACCAAGTAATATGACATACAATTTGGTGGAACCTTGTATTTAGAGAGCTTCTTACGTTTGGAAGTATGAACTGCTAAATCCATTTGTTTCAAGAACCTATGGCTCTTCATTTCTGCACTTGGCAAAACAAAACTGGTAAGCAGTTGAATCAATAGAGAACAATTAAGATATGCTGTTGATTTAACTTACATACAGATATGGTGGAAAGAAGTAAAATCTTGAAGAAGAAGTTGATTGATGAGAATAATGATCTTCATCAAAATAGAATTTATAAAGCTACTCAATGAATCTCCATTCTACAGTTTCAAATCTGCATAATAATAATGTATATTGCATGATGATGAGAAATCAGAAAAGAAATTAGAAAATATGTAAATTAACTATGTAAATATGTAAGTTGAAGAAGTATAAGAATTTGCCTTTGGGGGACAAAGTACTACAGAATGCTGCACTCATCTTGGACTTATGAAGATCCTTGCAGTCAGCAGCTTCTCAAGGATTTAAATATGGAACTTCTTTTTGAGAAATTATTGAAGAAATTTTTTCAATTTGATTTTGCTTCTTTAACTCAGGATTCTTTCACAACCGTATTCTTTTGAACTGCAGGCAATACAACGGAAATCATGTTAATATACCATGTTCATAAATAAATAAAAAAGGTAAAAACAAAACAAACCAAAACTAGTACTCATGGACATATGCACAGTAACCTGATATGCAAGTTTTTCAGTTGAAATTGTTTGTTTCACCTTACTAATTTTTTAGGATGAAATAGGAAAAGATGGCAAATGCGATTATTCTTCTTGCAAGCACTAGTTGCCAGTTTGGACCTGAAAAAAAAAATAAAAAAAATCAATCCCATTGATTGAGTGAATGAAAAATCTTAAAACTTTACAAGGGTCTTACTTGCAGTACCTTGTACATTAAAATGTTCTGTCTCACCAGTCATTCAACTGATCTCAAAGACTCCAAAAGCTGTAATTGAGTGATTTTGCCCAGAAGAATAAATTCAGCAAACAAGTTAGACTGATTTTCACCTTCAACATTTATGATTGAAGAGAAGATTTTTGTACATCTGTCTCGATATAAGAGCACATATTAAAATCATTATTTTGAGGAAAATAATTAGCATGAGTTTCTCAAATATACAGGAAAAAGAAAATTAAAGATTGAAGGGCATACCTCAAGTCTGATATTAAATATATCTACCATCGATATAGATGCATGGAATGTGAGAAATCTTGGGCCAGTCAACACCCATGTTACTGTGACATCTTTCTGACAGTTGAGGACAGTTGCCAATATTCAAAACTTGTAATGCGGTGAGGTTGGGCATCCACTCAGGTAATCACATCAAATTTGGACAACTTATGATGAAGAGTTTGCGTAGAGTGGGAACACGTTGAAGTCCCTTTGGGTGGGATAACAATTTGGCCATATTTTCAAATTGAATCTCTTCGAGGCTTCTAAGGCACTCCCACTGCATAATTCCACTTTCATTCTCATCATCATCAGAAAAATCTAGCTCATGACAATCCCACATGATAAGAGTCTCAAGGGAGATTAGATGACACATAGCACGAGGTAGAGTTTTTAATGTTGGGCAATCAATAATATCTAGCTTTTGGAGGAAAGTGAGGTTTTGCATCAATTCCTCTGCCAGAAATTCTAAACCCTCTATTTTACTAATAACCAGAGTTTTCAACTGAGAGACTCCAGCAGAAGCGAAGAACAAGAAGAAGAGGTAGATTGCGACACTGAAATCTTCATCTTCAGTATGTCCTCCAATGGTTTCATGCTTACATTTTGCACTGTCAATGTCTCGACAGATGGAATCAGTGGCATTGATGTCAGGTTAGGACAAGACCTGATATCCAAATAAAGAAGACAGTGAAATTGAAGCAACTCAGGCCTCCACCATCCCTTCAGATTAGGGCAATTTGAGAGCCAGAGTTCCTCTAGGGAAGGGAAGAATAATTCAGATCCTGACATTTGATTGTTAGCAATCTCTATCCACTCCAAATCTGTCATGTTATAAATTCCCAAACGTTTAAGAAAAGAGAACTGATCTAACCGTGGAAAAAGTTGACATGTTTTACAGTTATCAATTAGGAGTTCCACCAAATTAGTGAGGGAAGAAACCCAACTTGGAAACTTCAGTCTTCCGCATCCATACAAAAAAAGCTGTTTCAGATTTAGGTGAGGTCGTAGCTCTTCTATTGATATTTCCTCGTTATCATTATCAACCTCATTTGAATTGCTGTTACCATTATCATCGTTAACACCCAATTTCCATGCTAAGTATAAGTATTGAAGGCGTTGCTTCTCTTCCAAATTGGCTGCCTCAAATTCAGATGCTGGATTTTTAACGTACTGCAGATTACAGATTAGTAGATCTCGTCTTAAGTTGTTCAAATCATGTAATTCATCAAGTCCACCGCTTTGATTGGAGACGTCATTATCTTTTGCCACTAAAAACATTTCCAAATTCCTAAGGGAAGTCAGTTGACCAAGCCCACGTGGCGTATGAGTCAAATTAAAACATCCCTTAATGTAAAGTTGCCTCAGATTAACCAACCTTTTGAAATGCTTAGGCAACTGCTTAAGCCTTTCACATTCAGTTAGATTCAACGTTAGCAGGTTTTGGAGTTTAGTTATGGAATCAGGAAGGATCTCAATTTCTTTATTGTAAGAAAGATCCAAATGCCTTATGGGTTTCAATTTGTCAATCGAAGATGGCACTCTCTTCAGCCCTATATCAGACAAATCCAATACTCTTAATCTTCTTAAATTGGAAAAAATTACAAGTAATTCCTCTTCTTTAATTTCTTGAACTAACCACAAAAACGTTCGCACCTTACTTGCACTATGTAAGAGACGTGCTAGTTGCTGAGACGAGCATTTGATTGATAAATATCGAGTTCCTTCTTTAACACTATCAACATCTGAATTTAATAGAGTATTCTCCTCTCCAGCCACTAACACAGCAAGATCATACATCAAATCATGCATTTTACATGTTTGTATATCACCCAATTCATCCTCCTTTGCTTATTGAAAGAAAGATCTCCATAAAAGTTTCTTAAAATATTTTAAACCTATATCTTCAAGATCTTGTCCTGAATTGTCTACTGATTTAATAAACCCTAGTGCTACCCAATCATGCACCAAATATCTCACACTAAGTGTATAACCTCTTGGATATAATTTACAGTAAGCATAGCAATATTTTAAATGTGAAGGTAGATGGTTATAACTCAACTTAAGAGTTGATAAAATACTAGCATCTTCATGGTGTAAATTTGAAAGTTCTTTATCCTTAAAAAAATTGTCACTCAGATATTGTATTTTTAGAATACAATAGACGTCCTATTACTCTTATGGTTAAAGGAACTCCAACACACTTTGCTACAATCTCCTTTCCAACCAATTCATACTCGAGGCTTGGCGGTTGGCCTTCTTCAAAAGCCATATTTTTTAAACAAGGACCACAATTCAAACTCAGGAAGACTTTGTAAATCATAAATTGAATCTGATCTAATTCTCTCTGCAACATTTTTAAGACAGATGGTTACTATTAATCTACTTCCACTTGCTCCTCCATCTAACAAATCCTTCAAGCGAAACCATTTTTCATAGTCCTCATTCCAAACATCATCTAGCACAAGTAAATATTTTTTCCCATCAATTTTTTGTTGAAGAAGATCTTTCAAAGTGTTCATTTCATAATTTGCTACAGGTTTCTCACCAGCAGATTGTAAAATCTTTTCAACTATTGTTTTTACATCAAAATAATTATTAGAAATGCTAACCCATAATTTTAGCTCAAAGTTTGACTTCACTGTCTCATCAGCAACTAAAAGTTGTGCAAGCGTTGTCTTTCCTACACCTCCAATACCAACTATGGAAATGATTGACACACTCCCTCTATAATTGGAATCTATAATTTTATTCTTATCATCTTCTCTGCCAATAATATCTTTAGGTAAAGTAGAGTGAGTTTGCTCTCTTTCCTCACCCATAACAAATGTCTCTTGGAGACGCTCATCTAATTGAAATTTCTTATTTTCGGCAACTCCATCTAATTTGATTCTAATATTCTTAATCTTATGAGCCATTTTAAGACTATAAGCAATTGGATTTGAGCTTGAAAAGAACAAGCGTACCTCCTTTACCATTTTATTGCCAGTCATCACCTGCTCCTGCAAAGCCTTAGTGGAGAACATGTCCAATAAATCATCTGCATCATAAAACACTTGTTTGAGCGAATCAATCCAAACTTTGACTTGATGACTCTGAGAGTACTGCTGCTCTACATCAAGAAGCACAGCTTGGATAGTTGAAACTGTGATCTTAAGTTTCTCAAGCTCATCTTTAGCGCCCCACCACAGGCTAGCCTCTTGAAGAGCTGGAGAGCCCAGCTTTGTGATGATTCTTCCTGCAATGTTGAAGAGGATTGCTTCTGCCACTGCTTTCTCAGGTGAGTGGAAATTAGTGGAAAGTAATAAAATGCAAAACCTTAAGGCAATAGATTTATGAATCCTTTCCATTTATGTATCTCTCAGTAAATCCATCTCCTTATAATGTAAGATTCCACTCAAACTTAAAATTATATATATATATAT
>CANXYC012558691.1:0-42500 GCA_948193065.1 Aleurites moluccanus | reverse complement strand
TAATTAAAATAAAATTTCAAATCACAAAAATATGTATATATATATATTTATATTTTAATGGTACATTAAATTTAATGAGTTTAATTATTTTAAAAAGCTAATAGTATAATTTATTAATTAATTCAATTATCTGATAATTTTAAATATTAAGTTTGAAAAAATATTACCAGAACTTATCTTTAATATAGTGAAAAAAAAAATCTGAGAGAGCTTTCAAAAGTTTTGGGTTCGATTTAAAAAAATAATAAATAAAAAAATTTGACCCGCTTAAATAGAAAAAATCAATCCGGTTTGACCACCAGCCGGTTCGCCAGTTTTTGATCCAGTTCTTCGGAAATGGATAAAAAAAGCTAACCGACCGCCTCTAGTTCAGTTTTCAATTTTTAGGTTCAACTAATCGGTTCGATCCGATTTTGACAACCATATGATTTACTAATAAAGTATCATAAATTTTCAGATAATGGTTTAAAATTTAAATTCTAATAATTCTTCTTATTAACTTCTGATTAATATAATTACTTCTTTCCAAAGCAATGGGAACTTATAGTTTTATTGTCTCTTATATGTTATTCAAGAAACATTTGCAAGAAAAAAAAGCAATGTTTTTCTAAAGCCAACAAGTCCACTTGTATCTATGATATATTCTGTATAGCACCATAACATGCAATGTCTCATTTTTATTTGGAAAAAAAGTTTATAAAAACAAATATAAAATTAACTTCACACTTCATTTGCGATTTCCATTGAAGTTCGTTGGTGGTTTCAAATCTTTGTTTTATATTATACTCTTCTTCTTTTATTCTTTGTTGTGGGACACTGGTCTTTTGTCTTAGCTTTTGCCAAGTAGTGATGAGAATGCTTTTGCTATAACTAATTGTAATAACTCTTTCTATACAATATTATGTCAATAAAATTATTTGGACTCTTATATATAAAACCCTTTTAATTGAAATTAATGTTCCTTAATTTTTACAATATGTATTTTTTTATTAATTTGTTTTTGGTCATTTTTGAATTAAACTGATAATTCAGCTTTCAAATTCAATGAAAATCTAACTTGGAGCCAAATCTTAATGCACAATATCTATTGCTAAAGAGTCAACAATTCATACTAATCTTTGTTATTATATATAATATTATATTAGTGATAATAATAATATATTATTGTATCAAACATTACTAATAACAATTATTGCCATAACAAAACAAATAAGAGTCGCCACTTATATCATTAAATGTGCAAGTAATCAATATATATTAAATCAGTAATCAAAATGTCATGAAAAATTATTTTACTGTCATACAAAAGATAAGTATTGATACTGCAAGTTAGTTTTGTGTGGCGTCGAACTTTAATTCTCCATGATATTTTATATGCTTCAGAAATAAGATAAAATTTGATTTCTATTTTGATTTTGCATAGACTTAATTTCAATTGATATTTTCATGATAATTCAATATATTTATATTTGAAAATTACATTTTACGGTTTTAATTATGTTTTGAGTATTTTTTTTTTTATTGATATTGTAATCAGTATGATTTTTAATTTTAATTTTTTTGCGATTATTACTTCGCAAAATTATAAGAGTGATGTGAATAGCATCAACAACGAGTGGATAGTTTAACTAAAGTATGTGGATAGTTTAACTAAAGTATGTCTTTTAGCTTATTTCAACAAGGTGGAATTGTCTATCTGTGAATATTACCTGGCAGGAAAAATAGCAAGAAAACCATTTGAAAAAGAACTAGAGATATTGTTCCATTTTAGTTAGTTCATTCAAATGTTTGTGGTCCAATAAATGTGGGGATTAGACATGACACCTATTATTTTATCCCCTTTATAAATGACTATACATAATATGTTTATGTTTATTTGATTGCACATAAATTTAAGGTTTTAAGTTGGTTTAAAAGTTATATCAATTTAATTAAAAATCATTTATACTAGAAAATCAAAGCAATAAGAAACGACAAAAGTCTTGAATATTTATTTGATCAGTTTAGATAATTGTGTGATGCAAAAGAAATAAAATATCATTTGGCTATTCTACAAACTCCACAACAAAATATTGTTTGCTGAAAGAAAGAATATAACTCTTATTGAAATGGTTAGGTCTATGATAGCTCAAGCAAAATTTTCAATTACCTATTGAGATGATGCATTGTTGATATTCACATATGTGTTTAATCATATATCCTCTAAATCAGTTACTTCCACTCTATATGAGCTATGGATAGGTCGAGAACCTAACTTAAATATCCTAAGACCTTGGGGATGTGCTACCTATATTCATAATACCTCTCACAAGTATGACAAATTAGGCCAAGAGCTAAGAAAAATATCTTTGTGAGATATTTAAAATTATTAAAAGGATATGTTTTAATAGGTAAGCAAGACAGTGAAAGTATAACTGAATTTGAATTACGAGATATCATATTCTTAAAGAATAATTTTCATAAGCAAGATGATTTAAACCAAGAGTTCTCCTTATATTCGAGATCATAGATCAATATTCATACATACCACTTAATTCGAATGGGAGAAATTTGGTGGATGGAATTAGATTAGTTCCATCAATTGATTCGAATGAGAGTGATCCTGGTCCATGTAGGAGTAAATATCTTGGTTCTAGTGAGAGCTTGATGGAACTTGATGAAAATGTTCAATGAAAAATGTCCTTTAAGATTATGAGTTAGGACATAGTAACCGAGGAACCATTCCTCGTCATTGCTTTGAGATTGAGGGCGTATATGAAGTTTTTATGGTTGTATCACAAGATGAATAAAAACCAAATAATGTAATAAATAGATAAAAGAAAATTAAAGAGGAAATGATGTCTATGAGATCAAATCAAGTTTGTGAACTGGTACGTAGACTTCCCAAAAGGACATAAAGCTATTAGGAATAAGTAGATTCTCAAAATTAAGCATAAGGTTGATGGCAGCATCAAGAGATACAAAGTTCATCTCATTGCAAAAGGTATAAACAACATGAAGGGATTGACTATGACGAGGAGACATTTTCTCCTACTGTGAGGTTTGAACTCTATAAAGTTAATTCTAGCTATTATGACAATTCTTGACCTTAAATTACATCAAATGGATGTAAAAATTACATTTCTCAATGGAAAACTTGATAAAGAGATTTATATAGAACAACCTATATGTTTCATCAAAGAAGGCCATGAACATAAGATACGCAGATTGATGAGGTCAATCTATGGTCTTAAGCATTATTTAAAACAATGTTATATTCACTTTTATCATGCAACTATGTCAGATAATTTTACTATGATAGTTGCAGACTATTGTATTTATACTAAAAGGTCAAATGACAAGTTTATCATTATATCATTATATGTTGATGATGTGTTGATAGTTGAAAATAACTAAGAGTATTTGCTCATATCAAAGAATGGTTATTTACTAACTTTGAAATATAAGACATGTGTATATTCTTGGAGTTAAGATTTCAAGAAGTCGTCCAAGAAAATTGTTATCTCTTTCTCAAGAGACAAACATAATAATAAAAGTTCTTGAACAGTTCAATATGTGTGATTGCAAGCTCATAGATACTCCTATTGCCAAAGACGAATATTTAAGCCAAAGATTATGTCCAAATTAAGACTCCGGAAGAATAAGAACATATGAAAAACATTCTCTATGCAAGAGTGGTTAAAACTCTAATGTATGCAATGTTGTGTATCATATCTAAATTTTTTTTTCTATTGGGATGATATATAAGCATATACCAATCCAACTAAGGCCCAACACATTGGAAAATAGTTAAAAGGATATTGAGATATCTAAAGGATATTGTGGATTATTCATTATGTTATCAATGTGCAGATATGCGATTGAGAGGCTATATGAATACTGATTGGGCTAGAGATGTGGATGAGAGAAAATCTACTTCTTGATTTATTTTCTTACTTAATGATGGTGCCATATCCTAGAGTAGCAAGAAACAATCCTATATAGAATTATCTGCAATGGAAGATGAATTTGTAGTATTTTCAGTTGCAATAAAAGTGACTATCTGGCTAAAGAGATTTTTAAAACATTTGGGAATGAGTGTTAATGTGAATCGGTTTTAGTAAACTATGATAGTTAAGCAGCTATAGCTTACTCCAAAAACCTAAAATTTCATTGCAAGTCCAAGCATACAAACACAAATATAGTTTTATGAGAGACATGATTATATACAAAGCGATGAACATGAAATATATTTTTAGGCATGAGATGGTCACAGATCTTTTAACGAAGTTTCATCTAAAGATATATTTATTAGACATACAAAGTCTTAAGGATTACTTAGAGGTTAATATATTTATGTTATTTATTATTTTTCCCAACAATGATCACTTGTTATTTTTGTTAACACTAAAACATGATGTTTATTTTGTGCTTACATGAGTGTGCATATTTAGTATATTTTATGTTATTGTTTTGTGAAAAGCATGTCAGTAGAAATAAGATTGACCTTCTCACATGATAAATTGTCTTTATTTATTTATGCGATGAATAGAGATGAGACTGATTTTAAGCAAGTTATCTGGTTGATGGTTAAGAGAGCTCATGTTTAAAATATGATAGTCTTTTCATTCTACTTTTCAGTCTAGAAAATGAGATATATATATATATATATATATATATATATATATATATATATATATATATATATATATATATATATATATCATAATGGTGATATTGTTATGGCAAATTATTTGTAATTATGCATGTATCTGTCTAAGTTGCTAGATGCGAGTTTTGAAGTAAATTGAGTAGAAATGAAGTCAAGTTAGCATTAAGTATATCTAAACTATAATTTGCATAGTATTTCTAAAATCAAAGCATATTTTTGATAAACATGTGCTCCATGGGAAACGAGAAAATGCCTTAACATATGTTTACCACGTGTGTATTTTTTACCAAATGGATGACAAAAATTAATGATCTCAACTTTTAAAAATATGAGACTGTTAGAAATTATGGATCTCAAAATTTACTGCTCTTATGAATCTTGACTAGTTCTTAAGATATAGTTAAGTGTTGATTATTTTAGGGTTTACTAGAAAATCATAATTGATTCGATCTTATAGAATATTTCTAGAAAAGCGAGTTTGTTTATGATTAAGGGAACTAAATTAAAAGAAAAATTGTTCAGTGGTCACTTTCAATTTTTATGTTCATAGGTTGATTAATTATGTTTATGAGTTAACATAATTGTAAATATAAATTGTTATGAGATCAAAAGAGAGACAAAAAATGTGATAAGTAATATGAGATGGCGAATGCTTTATCTACTCAATTATTTTTCCATCAAGATGTTATATATCCCTAATAGTTATATAATACAGCTCTTATAGTATGTTAGTTGCATGCTCTATTTACCGAGTATGAAATGTCTACAAGATTAGCCACATATGAGATTTGTCTCGTCAGGTTCAAGTAAGAGATATTAGGATTAATGAATCGTTTAGGTACATTCATGACAAGTGCATAAATTCAGACCCATTAATTATTAATTAATTAATATAAATGAATAATATAATTTTTATATTATTTAATAGAATTCTAAAAGGATTTGGATAACCATTTAGTTGTGAAAAGTTATTAGATACTCTATTTATAATTAAATATTTATAGAGAAATATTAAGATTATCAAGTTAACAAAAAGAAAAGATTTTTGTGAAAAACTATCCCAAAAAGTTATGTTGGTAAATGAAGAGATTTTGAAGGCTCTAAGACTGTAGGAAAAGAAGCTTTCCTCTTCATTTTTTACTGTTTTTGCATTTGTGATACAAGTCGAGAATATAATTATATGTTTTTCAAGAAATAGGTATTTTAACCGTTATATAAAGTATAATATCTTACAGGGGCAATGTAATTTGTTGTCTTTATTGATTGTGTACTCAATATATTATAAAATAAAACCGAATAAGAACTCCAAACAATTTCATATTGAGACGGTAAATAAGTTAGATTGAGTATTTTGTATATGATTTATTTTGAGTTGCGGATCATTTTAAGCATTTTTTTTATGATCACATGCGAATCGAATTATACATTAGATTGACATTTAAAAAGAATTCTAAGTCTATCAATTTATAAAATGACTGCATATTTTTCTATTCACTCCAAAATTACAAGAATTATTTATAAGCAGAACAAGAGAATTTAGCCTGAAGTAAAGGAAATCTATACCAAGGCCTTAAGTGATGAGAGAGTCTTACTATGTTTGTTCTATTGCCTTCAGTGTTGCCATTGGAACCGAGGTTGATGAGCATGGTATTGAGGGATATTCTCCATCGCCTAGATGACTAGCTATATTTTTTTGCGTCATGGTTTCCCTTAGTTGCATCTAACAAAATTTATATTATTCGTGGATTTATTGCAATTACAAATACTCAGAAGTAAATCTGAATATTTAAGGTCGACATGTCCTATCAATGTCCAAAGAATCTTACTAATCGGTGTAAAGATAGCTTGGATTTAAAGATAGTCCAATTGACGGATGCAATTTCCAATATTATAGTGAGTGGATACTTGTAAAGTTATATAATTCTTCAGGTCAAGACCCGAGTGAACTGGGTTAAAGTTTGCGTCAGATTTAGGAGATTCCGAACTGAGTACCCACCTTGATACAGGTTGGACCTATGGACAATCAAACTCCATCTGGGACCAAGTTCTTAAACGGTTCAGGTAGGCCTAAATCATCCCGATAAACAAAAAATCTTATTAATTTATTAATTTTTTTTTTTTCATTTAGCTCATTTAAATCTAATTTTATATACAAAATTAATTTTCAGCTGTCCAAAATTAATTAAAAATATTATGATTGTCGAAATTGGACCGGATCAGCCAGTCGAATCAGAAAAATTAGAAATCAAACTAAGGATTAATCCGGTCAGCCTCCAAAAATTCGTCCCCCAAAAATCGATTAAAAAATCGGTGAACCGGCCGGTTCACCGGTCAAACTGGACTGATTTTTCCGTTCGAGCAGGTCATATTTTTTAAAATTTTTTTAATCAAAAATAATAAATATCAAATTATATTTATTTTCATCATATATATAATAAATGTCAAATTTTATATATAAATATATGTATACTGATTTTTTCTCGGTTTAAATAGTTTGATCCCGGTCGAACTTCTGACCTTTACCTTCATCGGTTCTGAAAACATTGAAAAATACCATTAGTCTATAGAAAATTTTCACTTGCCAATTTAATCATAATTTTTTAGATAAAATTAATTTTCGGCTTACCTAAAATTAATTTTTTAATTTCGTTCCTGAACTCGATCAAACCCAAGTCCAAACTAGGCCAATCCAATTCAAAAAAAAATTAAGGGATTTTTACAAAAATATCAACAAATAAGAAAAAAATTTATTTTAACTATTGCAAAATATTTTTTTAAAAATACAACATACCTAATAAAAAATTATAAAAAATATAACATATATCAATCATATAACAAAAATATATTAAATATATACCAAAGATCGTATTTTTGAAATAAAAAAAAATAGTAAAAATTGAATAAAAAAAAACATATCCTCAAAAATTAATTTATAATTGTTATGGTGGTCATTTCTATCCAATTTCCTTGGGATTGATAGATCATCATTTTCTTTGGTTTCACTATCATTGATAAATCTAAGTTTTGATGACAAATTTGATCTCTTCTATCAGTTTTCAGAATCAACATGTATCTATTTTGTTAGTTTCAAGTTGAGGCACCTCAAATCTCATTCTCGCAATTCATCACAAGTTAATTTCAAGCATGGTTTTCTTCAATATTCTCTGCCCTTATTTTAGCAAGGACTCCAAGAGTTTGTAGGGTTTTATTGGGCTATTGTGGCAATCTTAGGCTTTGGGGATTTCATTTTTTTAGCCTTCTTTTTAGGTTGGTCTTTTAAATTTAATTTTCTGAATAGAAACTTTGATGTTTTCACTTTTGGGTTAGCAAGTCTGGGTGTCTTTCTTTCCATGCTTCTAATGGTTTTTCTATCTTGAGGTTAGATTTGTTGCTTTTAGATAGTTTTAGAGGGGTTAAGGTTGATGGGTGATTGACTTTCAATTATTATGGGGGTTTTCTTGTAATTTTATTTAATTTAAATAAAATTTTCGTGGCTTGTCAAAAAAAATTTATAATTGTTAGGCCAAAGACAATTTCAAGGGTTTAATAAGAGAGTTTTTGGATATATTTTTAATGAATGATCCAAACAATTATATATGACAAACAAGATATATAAGCATATAATACACAATATCATAAAAACAGACACAATAACCTAAAGAAAGGAAAGGGGCAGAAGGGATTATTTTTAGCAGTTGCCACTGCTAATAGAACACAAACAGTAACTATGCTGCAAGAGAAAATCTCCTTCAACTTGGATCCACCAAATGAGCTTTATTATGCTCAATATTACTTCTAGTGAATTTTATAGGTTTTGACTCTGGTCAATTTGTAATTTTTTTTTTATTAATTTGTCAAAAAGATATGAAATTTTCAAAAATATTATATTATTATTAATTTATTACGGATCATATTTTTTGTGGAGTTAAAACACATCACTTTTAAGGTTAGGTTAATAAATTATGTAAATAGGAATAAAATTAGAAAATTAATTTTGAATAGATAAAGTACGAGAAAGAAAGATAAAAATAGAGAAGGCAAAATATTTGAAACTTTATAAAAAGTTGGGCTTTGACAAACCAAGTAAAATTTTTTCTATAAATTAATAATTTTTTTTTTAAACTACACCATTTTATAAAAAGTTGGGTATTTTTTATTTTTATTTCATTTTTATTGTTCCTTTTTTTTTTCTTTCATGTTTATATTTTTATATTTCAAAAATATGATTTTTGATATATGTCATATTTTTTATCATTTTTTTCAGGTAAGTAGTATTTTTGAAAAAAAAAATTTATAACAGTAAAAATGAAATTTTTTCTTATTTTTTAGTATTTTTGTAAAATTCTTTTTTTTTTTGAAAAAATTACATCCAATACAGTATTTTTTATTTTATTTACAAAATTACTATCGCCTTTTCTTTTTTTCATTTTTATGATTTTTCATTTTACGATCTTTTTTGTTCTTTTCATTTTCTCTTCTCATTCTTATTCATTTCTGTCATTCTTCAAGCTCTCCTCCCCAACATCATCAGCACTAGTACCAAAACTTTTCTAATTCCTCACAAAACCTTACCATCACCAAATCAAAAAGCCATACAAGACTTGATTTCACTTCGATTTCGAATCTCCTCTTTGTTTCTAAGTGAAAACCCAATTTTGTCATCGTTGTTCTGATGATTCATTTTGTTGCTTGTTTTTTTTTTTTTTTTTTTTTTTTTTTTTTTTTTTT
Organism: Aleurites moluccanus; assembly: GCA_948193065.1. Lineage (NCBI taxonomy): Eukaryota > Viridiplantae > Streptophyta > Magnoliopsida > Malpighiales > Euphorbiaceae > Aleurites > Aleurites moluccanus. Next base: position 33,121 of record CANXYC012558691.1, on the reverse strand, counting down.
TTTTTTTGGGTTTCTAGGTCTGGGTTTTTAGTCGATTTTGGAATTCATTTTCTTTTCGATTCATCATTTAACTATTCGATGGTTCAGTTTCATCGTAGTGCTATTTTTGGGTTTTTATTTGTTGTTTGATTTGGGTCTAGTTTCAATATTTTTGTTATGGAGATTTTGTTTGGATTGCTTGTTGTTTGGCTTGTTCAAATTCAGTTTAACTCTGTTTAGTATTTTCGGTGGATCATTGAGTTTTCACTTGTTGTTCTTAGCGATTTGTAGTTTCGGTTTTTCAATTCCATCACTGAGTTCATTTATTAATTTGTTTCTCAAATTCGGTTCTCCATCTGTAAATTTTGTCGATATATTATTAATTTTCTTCTTACTTCATTTTCTCTAATAATTCTTATTCAAGTTCAGAAGAAATCAAATGAAAGTGACGATGGTGCATGCAAATTCAATACCCTTATTTGCTCTAGTAAAAACTGCATTTAAATACAATAGATGTCAGATATATATTGGATATATATTAGTGTATGTTAAGTATATATTAAAGTATATTTCGGATATATATGATATATATTGAATATATTTCAGGTATATGTCGTAAAAATACAAATATTTTATGTAGGAGTACGTAAATCTGTAAAAGTTTTGTTTTGACCGTATTTTTGCAAATAAAATTTGTTTTTTCGGTATTTTTGTAAAAATTTCTTTTTTTTTTTTCTGGAATAACCTAAGCCTACCGAAGCACTTAGTTTCCTCTGTCCCTGTACGTTGGTATACTCTAAATGGATTAGTTCATGTCTTTTAGATTCAAATAATACAAAGTTTCATGAAAATTCATATGAATTGTGTATCAAGTTAAAGATGACAAGTTTGGATTAGATTAAATTATTTATAATTGTATCTAGAGGTTGCAAATCAGTCCACTTGTTTCAGGTTTGAGTTATTTTGGGTATAATATTATGTTTGCTATACATAGCTTAATATATGTAAAGAAACATGATGATAGCTTATTGAAATTATCACAAATTTGCTTTGTTATTAATGGCTTCTTATCAATAAGAAAGACTATATAAGTTGCTTTCTTTCCTTTTGAAAAAGAACGCATACTTCCATCAACATCCCACCTTAACAAGATCCCCTTCTTCATGCCATGGATGCTCCATGTATGTGCGTGTAAAGAAAATTAAGATAAGGTTTTTAACTTTTCTTTTGGGTATCTTTTTCTCTCTTTCTTTCTCTCTCAATGTATAATAAGCATCGATCATATCATCATCATGCATGATCCAGCTTTACCCATTTTTCTCTGCTCTCTGCAATGAATTCAATCTCTTTATTAAAGTTTTACATCATCCCACACTCTACAACTCATTTTCGTACTATAATCATTCTTTCTGAAAAGGTTTTGGAATCCTTTTGTTTCTTTTATATATATTTATACGTATAAAAGTGTTGGAGATATAGATTGCTTTGTTCCCTTGTTTTTCAAGGCACAAAAAAATAATAGTAAAATATTTTTTTTACTATTAATGCTAACTTAACAATTGAACTATCAAGAAAGAAGGTCAAAGGAAGATAGAAATTAATATGTATGGTGATGTGGAAGCAAACATGGAGGGGGACAAAAAATATTCAGAGAGATAGCTTTAGTTTAATTACATCAAAGATTTGTTTGTTTTTTTCCTCTTCAAAGTGCCCTTTATCTTCTCTTTTTCTCTAGATTAACGTACCAAAATTCTTTTCAGCATATATTAATTTTACTTTTTCTAAATACAACAATATTCTTTTATGAAATCATGGCACTACTGCTGCTGCTGCTTCTTTGTTTGTGTGTGTGTATATATATATATATATATATGTTAACTATCATTGGATAATTTGTGTCTATAATTAAATTATTTAATTTTTGAAATTAATTTTTAGTGATATGGTGATTAATTTGATTTTAAATACTGAAAGATCTTGGTTTTACTCACTTTTAGCATTATATGTATACACTTAATTTAATAAAACTTATATTTAAATATTATAAAATAATTAACTTGAAATTATAGAAAATTTTATATATTTTAGCATATAAACTTAGCAAAATTATTGAAGCAATTTAGTGTTTAATTAAGATTCTCAATACTGGACATATTGAGTTCCATCCTCACCTAAATCATTTTATTTTTGAATATATATGCAAAAAAACTTGAAAAATTAAGTGGAGTCGTACTAATAGATAAGTACAAGATAGTTTTAATAATTTATTTTTGAAAAATTAAATTATTTAATGAAATTAATTATTTTTATTAATTTATATTTGATTATCATATCGGATTATTGGGTCAAACGAGTTGATCGCAGGTTCAGATTATTTAAATTGGATTGCTTTTAAATTATATGCTAACTCAAATAAATTATGAATTGGGTTTGAATGGATGAGTTCGGATCGAGTTAGGCCAGAATTTATCACATCTACTCACCATCTATTAGCTTAAATTTTAGGATTGGATTTGAGATTTTTCACATGGTATCAAAAATAATTATACACTGTAATCTTCATATGTTCTTTTGTGTTTCGTCATATCTGTAGTTATGTGTTAGTATAGCCTGACATATTATGAATTTGATCATACTAATTAAGATTTTAGTATGTGTCAAAGTTAAAAGGTCACACATAAAAATATAATAATAAAAATATAATTAATGATATCAAAACTTAATATGATATATGAATCTCACATATTTTACATTAGCTTAAACTTTTAGATTGAATTTGAGATTTGTCCCACTATAATTGAGAACTAGCTACTTAGAATATGAAATTAGTGGTATCTCATATTTTATGATATGTAAAAGATAATTTTTAAATACATATAAATCAAGTTTGATTGTATTTTTAATACTTATTTATGGAGAAAAAGTTTAATTTTAATAAATTCATAAAGTCATCTAAAAGCATTTGATTGAGATAAGAAAAAATTCTAACATTTATTCTCAATACAAATAAATTGGTTATGATTTAGGTTTAAAACTAGTCTTTGCGAATTTATCCATTAATTTACAGCCATCGGCCGAAAGTTTTGAATTTCATAACCTCAACATTAGTTTATTATATTTTCAGAGTCATCAAATGAAGATAAACTTAATAAAGCCAAGAAAAATAAAGATTAATTTCTTTTGATACAATGAATTCATACCTGTATTTCCATTTTTTTAATCTGCTAGAAAACTTCAATTGCATAATAAAGATAGTTCATGATAATTTTTTTTTTCTAATTTCATTACAGACTATTAGTATATTTAGTGGATAGAAATACTTGGATTTGAAATTTTTGACTTTTTTGTACAAAATTGATTAGAAACTAATTAATCAAATTACAACAGTCCAAACATGTATATTAAAATTTAAGTGTATTTCGTGCATGTTCATAAGATGTAGGATCGACAAATAATTTGTTGCTTAGTATATGGCAATGGCAGACTAGCTTTTTCTAAATGAAAGTAACCCATTTAAATGTTCACTGATTAGTTCATATTCTTAAAAATTTAGAAAGAAAATTTTTAAAATATAATTGCAAAAAAGTAAGCAGTATCAATAATATAAAACCTCCCATGCACACCTTGCAAAGCAAGATGTTACTGCTTTTAATCTAGGACAAAAGAAGATTTTTTTTTTCTAATTTCTTTTAATTGTATGCAATAACTAGCCTAGCTATCTATATATATTGTGTGAGGCTTTTAATTTGTAATGCTGATGTTATTAATTATGTATTGTTATATATTTTTAGCGTTTTAAATGTGTAAATAAAATATAAATATGTCATATCTGAAATATCTGAATTATTTGTATAAACACTTTTTTGACTTCTGAACTGATGATTTTACAAAGTCTTAAGAAATTTAAACCTAATATTTAGGTTCACTAACTCCGTTGAAAAACTTTGCTAGAATTGTAACAATAGGATATTTGTAAATGGTAGACTTTATTATTGAAAAAATTTCAATAATTACAAGAAGAATTAAAAATATTTTAAGTAAGTACATTAAAGTAAGGCATCGAGTCTTAAAAATTATAACAAAATGCTTGTGGGAAAATAATCACCTTTCAGAAAGTGGTTGCTGGAATTGTTGATTGATTGCTGGTAAGAGGAATTGTTGATTGCTTAAAAGAAATTGTTGTTTGCTTAAGAGAAATTTTGTTTGTTAACTGAAATTTTTTTCCTTTGAAACTTGATTTGAATGTTGAGTTGTTTGTGTTAAAATCCGTGACCTGCCTATATGTACATACGCTTATAACGGGTAAATGTTGAAATTTATTTACTTAAAATTAATTAATTTATATTATATCTAATGTTTGTTTATTTATAAATTTTTTATATATTTTATTATTATTCAATGTATAATTTTTAACTTTAATATCCCGCTAAATTTTTAATTAGCACGCGACATAATAAATTGAAAATTGATAATAAAAATAAGAAATAGCTGATTTAAATTTTAAATTCACACAAATTTGATAGAACTTCTAATACATGACGACTAAAATTAAATATATATAATACAATTTAGCCTCTAAAATTACTTACTGGCTAGACCCACTCAAATTTTAGTGCAAACAAGAAATAAATATATATAATTGCAATCTTATAACATACTCATAGTCAAACCTTAATTTTTTTTTTATCAATTTAATTTTAATCCTATGATGCAAATTAACGCATTATCTTACCATTTTAAAGAAAATCAACTTCAACATTATCAATATTAAACTAAAAACTCATTAGTAATCTAGCCTCAAAATTAGAATATTAATGAACAAACAAATCTATCAATTAAACATGGTTCGTCTTGATATATATTTTATTTATGAAGCATGAATATATATATATATATATATATAGAGAGCTAATATTCAGTATAAGTTAAATAGTATAAAACAAATTGATTGCGGCGCAGCTAAGTTATTCTAAAAATTACAGATGACAGAGAAGCAGACCCTGAGTTTCTAACCATAAGTTAAATAAATTCAAAACATATGATGGGGACTCAAACTCTAAGTTCAACCATGAGTTATGTAGATTTATTCTCTCAAAACTAGCTATAAGAAATCATGCATTTTGTGATAATAATTTAATTAACATTAAAATTATTGTATTAAAAAGTATATAATTTGTAATAAGAATTTTTAAGTTATCACGATATTTAATATTTAATTGTTGAGTACTAGAGGTTTTTTCATGCAAAATTTTTCAATAAAATATATTTTCATGAAACTATTTTTTTATTATATAAATTTAACTTTGTTCGGAGTTGAAATTCAAAATCTTTATCCGAAAAAATGACTTTAATACTAATTCGAGACTCGAAAAATATAACATATCAATAAAAATTAATAAAGAATAAAAAGAATAAAAAGCTGTAATAAGGCAAAGATCAAATTGAAGGCTTTTTCATATTTAATTAAATATAAATATTGGTGTTTGGGTGCATTAATTTGATCCTATAAAAAAAAAAGGGTGAAAAAAGCTTTATGCTTTTGCCTTATTTTTGTAAAAGCTCATCCAATAAACTACCAAAATTCGATTGTGCTTTTATCCCTTTCAGATTCTCTGTTAACATTACTTAATTGAATCTCAATTAACGGATGAATGAGATTAGATTTGAAGATAATCTCATTGCCTAAACAAAATTAAACTTTTCTTAATTATATATTTGCGAAGCTTAGGAGTGCTTTGAAAATATATTAATTACAATAGCCACTTCGAATTTTTGTATAATTAGATAAATTTTTATTTCATTATTTTATTAATGGAGCCATGCCTTTTAATAGCTCAAAACTTGAACGTTTTAGTTACTAATAATCCTTAATATTTGGCTTAATTTTAATTAGTAATTATGCACTAACATATTTTATTAATGGAGCCAATGCTCAAATAATTGAAATTGAATCTTATATATCAAGAAAAGAAATAGAATATGAAAGGCTTGAAAACCCAAATTTCAAATTAGGGTTTTGTCGTGCTTTCAAATTAAGATTTTTTCAAAAATAAAATTTGGTAATTGAAAATTTCATCAGCTGTTTATAATTATTTAAAAAAATCCAATTTGAAAGAATCAAAATATGATTTTAATTAGATGTAAAATATTTTTATTTTTCTATTTTGAATTAAAAATTTAGTGTATTACAATAAAAAAATATTTTTAGATTCTTAAATTAATGATTCAAACACTCACTATTTTTCATTGTCACATTGTGTAGTCCAAATTCATCATTGAACTCATTGAGCTTTTCCTTCAAAGAAAGGGAAGAAATGAAAATAAAATTTTAATGTAAGCAAATTACATTTCTCCTTCATTTCTTGTTATGATTTTTTCTTTCTTTCAACCAATGTAGCGTGTGGGTTAAAGAATATGTATAGCCTAAGGGCCCCATTCTTGGCCAAACTTGTGGACTCCAAGCGACAAGATATTTAAACAATGGACTAATGAATTCGATTCTGTCTAAACTAACATTCACCACTAGCTCAACCCCAGTTGCTGCTCTAACCAGCAGTACCTAGAAATTAATGTAGAGTACTAAACGACAGTCCATATTCACTAATTTTTTATATATAATATTTTTTTTTATGCGTCATATTATATATTATTTAAAATATTTTAATTGTCAATTTTTTTTATAAATAATATAATATATAAAAAAATATAAATTAAAAAAATAAAATACATAAAAAGATAAAAAATTTGAATTAATTAAAATTAAATAATAGCTAAGAACGAATATAAAACCAGCGCACGAAAGAGAAGCATCTTGATTATATTATTAAAGAATAATTAACTTCCCTTTATAAAAATTAAAGAGAATAATTAACTTATGGTGCATGCAATAAACCTACACCATGAATATATTATTAATAAAAGTTTGCAACTGTGAGCAAAGCTTAATAAGGAATATAAAAACATTGAATTAGTAATTAATTGAAAGAATATGAACTAATCAAAGTTGGCATTAGTAGGCAAAAGTTAAGAAAATAATATAATTAACAATCATTCGTATTACGAAAAATAATAAAATTATATATTACATTTCAAAATCAAAATGAGAAATTAAATAAAATAAAAATTAATTAGCCACCCTGCAACCCCACTTGATCTTAAAATTTTAATGTCTTTGTCGAAATCAGAAACGTGATTGCTGATGCAGATTGATCCTTCTTTTCCATTGTATGTATTGCCATTTCCATCACATCTTCCACCAAAAATTAAAGGTAATAAAATCCTTTAATTTGGTATAATTTCAGGCTAATTAATATTTAAATTTCTAACATCATGATTTTTCGTTAACACTAATTACTAATTCTACGAAAATAATCTAACAATCAAAACCTTAAATTTCATTATCTAAGCTGTCTTTGATTTTGTGGCGACAATTTTTTAAATTTTAAATTTGTTTACTCGTAATTTGGCAAAATTCATTTATAAATTTAATTAATGAATCCCACCTAAGTACGAGAGAAATTTTTTTTAATATAGTTAAAAGAGCTGCCGGAACCGCCAAATCGCCTCCATAATAGTGATAGCACCGCCAATGAAATATGATGATGTGGTACGATGGCCGGCTGAGACTTGCACCGCTTCTGGATACTGCCCATTTGCCGACTTCAGACTGCAACATCACCAAATTGAATTTAGAGTTTAGCGAACAGAGTGTTATTATACAATTATAAAATTATGAACTCAATTTAGGGATAACAATGGGGCGGGGCGGGGCGGGGCGGGGGTCCATTACTGTTTCGTTTCACATACGAGGATAATTTAGTTCTCATTCTCATTCCCGTGGGGATCTCCGTTTTTTGTGGGGATCCCCATTCCCCGTTTAAATTTTGTATTACTAAATTTGTTTATATTTATAAAATTTATAAATAATAGCTAAAAATATAAAAAAATTTATTTAAAAAATATTAATAAATTCAAACACACAAAACATCAATCAAACATAATTAAAATATAAATATTTTAATACATAAAAAATATTCAGTAATATTTTTTAATAAAATATTAAAAATTTAACATACAGTAAATTATGAGTACTTGAACAAATTTAATTTAATAAGTGTTTTCAATAAATTCTAACAATCTCATAAGAATTATTTATTTAATAAATTATTCCTTATATATATATATATATATATATATATATATATATATATATATATATATATATTATTAATTAATATAATTTTATACAAGAAATAATTAAATAAATATAATAATTAACCAAGTATAATAATGGGTCTCCATGGAGACGGGAATGGGGATCCCCACGGGGTGTAGAATACACTCCCCATCCCCGTCCCGTCACCGCTAACGGAAAAAAAATATTTCTCATCTCCGTCCCCATGGAGAAATAAATCATAAAATCGCCACACCGTTCAAAGCAAATCCCCACGGAGAACGGAGATTTCCCACCCATTGCCATCCCTAAATCAATTAAATTAAAATAATGATATGAACTACCAGTTCAACTCTCCTCTTAATTACAATGCATTGACATAAAATGAAAATCTACTTTTTTACTCATATAAACATTATATTTTAATTAATGTGAATAAAAAGATAGATATGAACTCCAATTTCTCATTGGCTCAAAAAGACAACTGGGTAAAGTATGTCAATGAGTCCAATGACCTTTCCTTGCTTGAAAGGAAAAAAATTGTTCAGATTGGAACATTAAATGGATAATTAATTTAATAATATATAATTTAATACTAATTTGAAGTGTTAGATGGAAATTGAGGCGAATTATAATAATATTAATTTACCTGGTAGAAGGTGAAGGACAAAATGTGATGGCATAATTGGCACCGGCACAAGTAAAAGTGCTGGTTCCATCATCATAAGCATAGCTGTAAGCTCTAGGACAAGCATTTTTAAAGAACTCCGAGTATGAGCTGGGCTTGCAAGTGTTAGGATTTCCATACGCCCCACTACAGCAATATTCTGGGTTCCCAAACGCGTAGCACGCGCTTTTACATGCCACGCTCTCCTCATTTCCACTATCCATTACCTTAAGCTCCGTCGGACAAGCATTGTTCAAGTCCGCAGAACAACCAGTAATTGTGCAATTGCCGCCGGTGCCGTCTTGCGGTGATATTCGCATTGGCAGATTATAACCGTCGACAAGGCTGACGTCGTAGAAATCTAGACCATTAGCTCCATTAAGAGTGAATTCTGCAAGGGTGGCTGGAGGGGCAGCGCCGTTACCAGAGCATTGGATAGTGGAAGAGCCACAATCACCGGTTAAGCAAGTGAATTTTCCAGTGGTGGCATCTTGAGTGCAAAGAGTGCGACCCCATAAACGGCCTGACCAGGAGGCTGGAATTGTGATGAAGTTTGATTCACCTGGTTGAAGAGCGAAGCCGGTGGTGGAGAGTTGTGCCGTGCCGGCGTTTGAAAGTATTCCCGGCCAAACGGGGTAGCTGCACTTGTTTGTGATTTTAAATGTAGCCGAGTATACCCCTATAATATGACAAGAAATCATGTAAGTTTAAATTAAAAAATATTCTATAAATTATGTTATAGAGTGATTTGTGAAACTATAAAATTTGAATGCCTATAATGTGAAATTTGATTTCAAAAATCCCTTTAATTTTTCTTCTTTAGACATGTTTAATAACACATCACTTACTTAAGCTTTATTTATATATTTAATAATTACTTTCTAAATATTGATATTAAAAATTAAATTAAATTAATAAAAAAAAACTTTATTATCAATCAGATTAATTATCGAAATCGTTCAAATTTCTCAATTAACATAAAAATGAAATACATAATGGAAAGGGACTTAAATATATTTGTTACCTGAACACATGAGAAGAAAGCAAAGGAAGAGGAAAGGAATGTGAAGGTGAGGAAAGGCCATTAAGGGGGAAAGATAGTTTGCAATTGAATGGTATGAAATGTTGGGACTAGGGGAAGATTTTGTGTATATATAGTAATAAGGTATTAAAAAGGGGTTATGGATAAAGTGGAATTCATGTGAGAGAGGTATGGAGCATGGACCTATTTATAGGGTTGAGCATTTGGTTAACTTTGCTGATTCAACTAAAATTCTCACTAACCAAAATTTTGAAGTTCTTTAAAGTAATAATCAAACCAAATTAATTAATTAAAATTTAAAAATTAAATATAATTGAATTCAACATAATTAAATATTTTCAATTTCGTAATTGGTTATAATCGAATAATAATAATTTATAATTTAAATATCATTGATTTATATATTTATTATTATAAAAATAAAAATAAAAATATTTAATATTATTATAATAATATATTATTGCCAAAAATTAAAATTTATTTATTATTAAATTAAAAATTCGATTTTTTAATTAATTTCATTATAAATATTAATATTTCTAAAGTTTATTATTAAAATAATTAAATTTCTTGGATTTTTCTATTAAAACAGAATAAAATAGTGTGCACCCCAACATATTTGTAAGGGGAGCACATGCATGATGCACCCAAACCAAGAGTAAGGTCAGTTTTAATCTCTCTCTTATTCACCATTGCCAGAATAATGATTAAAGTTTTCAAAATCCAATCATTTAAAAAATTAATAAAAATATATAATTAAAATTTTAATTATGATTGAATTAATTAAATTAAAATAAATTAGTGTATATATATATAATTTGATATTTATTATATATGATAAAAATAAATATAATTTAATATTTATTATTTAAAAAAAAAAATAATCTGTTTAAATAAAAAAAATCAATTTGATTTGAATGATTTACTGATTAACTAATCAATTTATTAATTTTTTTATCGATTTTTTGGAGAATATATTTTTAAAAATTAATTAAACTGATTTTTAATTTTTTTAATTTGATAAATCTGTTTGGCCTGATTTTTATAATGACAGAATAAAAAAAAAAGAAAAAAAAAGATAAATCATTAAATTTATGCGCCAGGCTTTTTGGAAGTAAGCAAAAGATGCATTGAGATTCTGAAACTCTGATGAGTTACAGGAAGAGGGCGGCGAGGAAACCTCCCAATCGAGACACTATGGGATGGTGTTAAAATATAAAACATAAAATAAAAATTTGAAAAAATTAAAAATAAAAATTATGTAAATTTAATATATAAATGTATTTTTTAATTTTAATAAACTAATTTTTATAATTATTATTTTTTTAATTTATATTAAAAATTCTACGTGATATTATAACATACATAAAAAACAAAAATAAACCAAAAATAAAAACAAACAAACAAACATACATCAAACCAAAAATTAAAATCAAATAAATATATAAAACACTACTTACCTATCAAATGATAATTAAATTTAAGAAAAAAAAATTATCCAATTACTATTTGAGATATATTTATTTGATTCGCTAAAATTTTAATTGTAATTATCATATTTAATTTTATAAATATGTCTTTATTAATAAAAATAAATAAATAAAAAATAAAATATGATTTAGAAATATAAAAATAAAATTATTTTAAAAATTAATTAATATAATAATAATATCATTAAATATTTTTTAATATATTTATTTTTTATTAGTTCAAAATTATATCACTGTCTTAATAATATTATGAAAAATATAAACACTCCTCTAAAAATAAATAAATTTTCATCTTATATCTTTATTGAACTAATTAAAAATTGACTCAAATGAGCTGCCATGCACCTCTCTATGTTATTGTACACTTGATTCATTAAATTAAATTTGTTTTGTGCATGCAGTACTAGATTTTAATTTTCTGAAAGGTCATTGGGAAGTCAGAGAATCAAAAGGTCAAAACATTTGCAAATTGCAAGACCCATTAAAAGTTTGATCTAGTGAAAAAGACTTGAGGTGAAACTAAAAATCAAAACATTGCATATTTATTTTTAGGGAAAATTATATAAATATATGATTTTTTTAATTTTTATGTTTCTTTTTTTCTTTCATTTTTATCTTTTTTATATGTTTTAGTATATATTTAATATATTTTTAATATATATTTGATATATATCGTATTTTTTAAAAAATATTTTTAAGTATGTTACATTTTACAAAAAATAATTTTATAACAATAAAAATAAAATTTTTTCTTATTTTTTGATATTTTTGTAAAAATTCCTTATTTTTATCTATGTATACACTAAAGCGTTATAAGGACATTAGTATATATTTAATAAAGATAAATATTATTAAATTATTTGATTATTTGTAATTAGTAAATATATTTTAACATTGTTTAGTCTTATATATGATGTATTTAAAATTAGTCCAATGAATTAAATTTCCTATCTTACAATAATGTCTTAATTATAAAATATATAATTATTAATTTTTTTTTTATTTTTTTATTATTTTAATTCATTAATTATTTTAATTTCTCTCTATCTTTTTAATTTTTTCATATTTTATATCTCTTAATTGATTTTTATATTTTTCAATTCATTTTTAACGAAAATATTATTGTTACTTAAGATAAAATATAATTTAAATTAGAAAATAAGATAATTAAATTAAGATATATCAAAAATAAAAAATTAAAACGTTTGTTTTGTAACGAAGAAAAGTAGTTTGATTCTTGAGTTGAATTGTCCTTTAGAAGAGTGGAAAGGGTTTATATATATATATATATTATCAACTTGTTTAAAGAGGGGTCAAAAAAAAGGAAGATATAGTTCCAAGTTGTATTTGTTTTTTAACAGGGTTCACTTATTTCAAGTGTACAAGCAACCAACTTGACATTCTCTACCAATACCATGCAATATGCAAATGTGCAACATGCAATCTTATCCTAACTTAGTCTTTACAGTAAGAGAAATGTCGCCTTCTGGGTAAGAGAAATGTCGCATTCTGGGTCCTCTTTATAAAAGCCCAAGCATGGAGCTGTAGGGTTGGTGCTGTAAGGTCCATGGTAAACAATCATGGACAGTCTCAACCCTGATCTTTCGAGGATTTAAGTTTGGGCTTTCTAATGTGCCTTTTGTTCTAAACTAGACTTCTATGAAAACTCACATTTTGGAATGAAAATTTTACTTGCTCCAGCACATATTCGTTTTATTGGTAAATTTTGATTTGACTTGTAGATTTGATACAATTCAGTGCAGTATAACTATTTTATAATTGAATTCTAAACCATTTAAATTACAAAAATATGGATATAATACTCCAGTATTTTTGTTTAATGATTTTGGAGTTGTTTTCAAAGTTTTTAATTTAAGTCCATTAATTATGGTAAAAATGTATTTGGATGTTGAATTACAAAATTTAATTATCATTTAAAAATATATACGTCGATAATTAAAAAATTATTATATTTAGATGAAAATTAATTATTGATTTTTCTAATTCAAATCGGTAAAAATTTAATAGTAAGTAGAAGTTATTATTACTAATTAGAAATTTTATCAATTGAAAAAGTATTTTTATTCTAAATCAGTAATTGTCAATCGTTCATCTAAACACTCCTAAATTTATTAAAAAAAATTATTTAATTATTTTTTTAAAATGTACTATAGATGTTTATATATAATCAGAGAAGGGCAAATGAAATGAATTTGAGAAATATTTTTGATTCTTTTACTAGCTTTGTTGTATGATATAGATTAATCCTAAACATTTGGGCCTTATGTGATTGGGTTCTTTGTTTTTTAAAAAAAATCTGAAGATCTAATGTGGGCCCAGAAAAGAAATCAAATAAATCCAAATTCTAAAAATTTATTGACTGAACCAATTGATTTAGTTATAGATTTCAATATGCAAGTCAACTTAAGCTAAAATGACAATAGAAAATCCACAAAAAAATTATATTAAATTATATTATATTCTTATTTTTTTTTAACTATTCATACATATATGAGATCAAATATTATCCTGAATCCAGATGAATAAGAAGCAAGAAGGTCAATGATGGGATTATGATTATACTTTATTAAATAGTTACTCCCTAACAATGCATAAAAGATCTAATAATAAACTTGTCCTTAATGGTAGTGTGAGAGTCATACATTACACTACAGACTTATCCTCACATCATCGACTGCATTGGCCTTAAAATCTCATCCATTCAATCTATAATCTATTTCCTACCAAAAAAATCCTACTTTATCCATCTTTTCTCAGTCCTTCCCTGCAATTCTCCATTAACCATTACTACAAAACACCTTCTTTAATTACCCTCCCCTCTCTTTTTTCCTCTTCATTCATTCTTTAACATCACCAGCCATGGCAACTGCAGTAACTGCTGCAGTCTCCTTTCCCTCCTCCAAGTCCACTTCTCTCTCTTCAAGAACCTCTATCATAGCACCTGAAAGAATCACCTTCAAGAAGGTAATAGAATAATTATGTTTTCTGGGCATGGTATTTTTATTTTTACAAAATGGTTCTTGAGTTTTTTTTTTGTTGCATTATAATTGTTTGGAGGGGTGCTCATGAGATGGGTTCTTTTCATTTCAGGTCCCTGTTTATTACAGAGATGTTTCTACTGGTGGAAAAGTGGTTTCTATTAGAGCTCAGGTCACCACTGAGGCTGAGGCTCCTGCTAAGGTTAAAAAGGAATCTAAAAAAATGGAGGAAGGTGTGATTGTTAACAAGTTCAAGCCTAAAAACCCTTATATTGGTAGATGCCTTTTGAACACTAAGATCACTGGTGATGATGCTCCTGGAGAAACTTGGCACATGGTTTTTAGCACTGAGGGTATGAATTCTAAATCATATGCTAATTTTTTATTAAATCTTTAATAAATAGAATCCTAAATAGTTAATTATTTATGAGACTTTGATTATTTATAGACTGTTTGAATTCTTGATATATTAATGCAAGTGGCAATACAATTGAGACATTAACAAATACATAATGCTAAAAATCTATTAAATAATCTCTTCTTTATAATGTGTTTAGCTGATCCATTAGTATATAAATTGATCTTGTTGAGTTGAGTGGTATTTTTGGTTTTGCTTAGGAGAGATTCCCTACAAAGAAGGGCAATCCATCGGGGTAATTCCAGATGGTGTTGATAAGAATGGGAAACCTCACAAACTTAGATTGTATTCAATTGCAAGCAGTGCTCTTGGTGACTTTGGGGACTCCAAAACAGTAAGCTTCTTATCCAACTTGATTAACAATTAGCTCCACATTTAGTTTCCATCAATTGACTGTTATTCTTGAAATTATCTTGATTTCATGTGAAATTAGTATTTAACACCACTTGTTTTGGAAAATACCTTGAATTGGACATAATAATGTATTCCACTTGTAATCCTTTCTTAATTTATTGTTGCTTTTAATTCATTTGGGGGTCTAATGTGATCAACTTTGTTCAGGTTTCTCTTTGTGTGAAGCGGCTTGTATACACCAATGAACAAGGAGAAATTGTAAAAGGAGTCTGCTCAAATTTCTTGTGTAAGGTTTCAAGCTTTCTATTGAACTGCATTAATGATATTCCCCTGAATTTAGAAGGAAATAGCCTATGTTAAACATCTTTGCCTATATCTACTGGGAAAAAACTTGTAAGAAGACTTTAGCTTTGTATCAGTAACACTTCAGCTTTGGATTCATTACATTTCAGGTGACATGAAACCTGGAGCTGAAGTAAAGACTACGGGACCAGTTGGAAAAGAAATGCTCATGCCAAAAGATCCCAATGCCACGATCATCATGGTAAGCATCCACTTTTAACATAGTAAGTGACCTCAATATCAAGCATTTCAATGGTTATCCACTATGTTTAACAGTACTGCTCAATTTATGATTCCAACATACTAACTTGTGCACTTGATTTTGTCCCTTCAGCTTGCAACTGGAACTGGCATTGCTCCTTTCCGATCATACTTGTGGAAGATGTTCTTCGAGAAGCATGAGGATTACAAGGTAAATCAAATGCCACCATATGCTTTTTTTTTTTTTAGTAATCATTGCATAAATTAATTCAATTCTTTTGATGCTCTATAGTTCAATGGTTTGGCATGGCTTTTCTTGGGTGTCCCCACAAGTAGCTCATTGCTCTACAAGAAGGTAAGGCAAACAATAACACTAATAATCTAATTGTGAATGAAATGGTTACATTAATATTAAGAATGAAACTGAAATTTCCCATGCTGAATGGACAGGAATTCGAGAAAATGAAGGAGAAGGCACCTAATAACTTTAGGCTTGACTTCGCTGTGAGTAGAGAGCAAACGAATGAGAAAGGAGAAAAGATGTATATCCAAACTCGCATGGCTCAATATGCAGAAGAGCTCTGGGAATTACTAAAGAAAGATAACACTTACATCTATATGTGTGGATTGAAGGGAATGGAAAAGGGAATTGATGACATAATGGTGTCATTGGCAGCTAAAGAAGGTGAGAAATAGATCAATTTGATCGAACTAAATCAATGATTTATATCAAACTTTACCTCCTAATTTAATTTTTTCTTTGTTTTCAAGGCATTGATTGGTTGGAGTACAAAAGGCAATTGAAGAGAGAAGAGCAATGGAATGTGGAAGTCTACTAATGTGCGGTTACTTGTATAAATCCTCTCCTCATTTTCATCATTTCAAGCAGTCATATCATCTTATAATGATATGTTTTCCATGCATTGTATAGATAGGTAATGTGACTAATTTTTCACTTAAATTTTTTCACCCTTTTATAATTGAAGCAATTGTACTATTATGGCTCTCTTGTACAAGTTCTTATTTCTAGAGGGATCCATGGATCAGACAACAAATGAAAGCCAACTTCTGTTTTAATCCGTTTGAATAAATAGTCATTTGAAATAATTATGTATAACTTATTAAAAAAATAAACCTAATGTCAAATTTCAAATAATGATTAACAATTTAAATGAACTTTCAAATCATTGTATAATTGTTAAATTTCATTTGTCAATTTTGCATGTAATTTCATGCCTTATTCACACAGCAGCCTTTTATGTGTCACATTTTACTTATTTAAAAAATTTTATAAAATTTTTTAAAAATTATATTTTGATAATTTTTTATTTAATGAATTTATTAATATATTTTTTTATGCTAAACAAAAATTATTTGGATAGGAAAAAATGCATTAGAAATTTTATGTATTATATTTAATGGTCTAGATTTAACACATTTCTAATATATTTTTTCCTGTTCAAATGATTTTTGTTTAACATAAAAAATACATCAATAGATTCATTATATCAAAATATGATTTTTTAAAAATTTTATAAAAATTTTTAAATAGGTAAAATGAGGCCTATGAGGGGCTGCTGTGTCAACCCAAACTCATGTGTCCCATTTTACTTATTTAAAAATTTTTATAAAATTTTGAAAAAATTATATTTTGATAGTTTTTTATTTAATGAATTTATTGATATATTTTTTATGCTAAACAAAAATCATTTGGATAGGAAAAAATACATTAAAAATTTTATATATTATATTTAATGGTCTAGATTTAACGCATTTCTAATATATTTTTTCCTGTCCAAATGATTTTTGTTTAGCATAAAAAAAATATATCAATACATTCATTATATCAAATATTATCAAAATATGATTTTTTAAAAATTTTTTAAAAATTTTTAAATAGGTAAAATGAGGCACATGACACAGTAGCCCCCTTCTACCCAAGCTCATGTGTCCCATTTTATTTATTTAAAATTTTTTATAAAATTTTAAAAAAATTATATTTTGATAGTTTTTTATTTAATGAATTTATTGATATATTTTTTATGCTAAACAAAAATCATTTGCACAGGAAAAAATATATTAGAAATGCGTTAAATCTGGACTATTAAATATAATACATAAAATTTCTAATGTATTAAATCTGGACTATTAAATATAATACATAAAATTTCTAATGTATTTTTTCCTGTCCAAATGATTTTTGTTTAGCATAAAAAATACATCAATAGATTCATTATATCAAATACTATCAAAATATGATTTTTTAAAAATTTTTAAATAGGTAAAATGAGACACTTAAGCAGTTGCTGTGTAAAAATACACAGCAGCTCCCTCAACCCTACTTGCTTAATTTTTTTATTTTTTTTATTAAAAGGAAGGTCAAAGCCAATAATTATATCAAACACTTTCTCTCATAAATTTTATCACAAATATCATACAATATTAAGCTACTAATTTCTTGAGAAGACAATTCATCATATGAATTCCAATCGTCAAATTACTTCTAAAATGATCTTAATCAATCAGCACAAGAATTAGCGTCTCTCTCTCTCTCTCTATATCTTGTAATTCCACTTTCAAAGCCCTTTTAATAAGCTTTCTGATGGCATTCACAAGACTAGAGAGGCCACTAGTCATATACTCTCTCCATTCTTACTAAGATGTACCGTACTCAAACTATATGCTTCAACAAAATTTTCTTAAAGCCATAGTCATAGAGTTGCTTAGAATTTTTTTTTTTAATTTTGTATAAATTAGCTATTTTAAAAACTTTCATTATCTGTAAAGTAACTATTCTAAACACTAAATTATCTTATTAATTTTTGAACTTTATCAATTACTACTAGGAAATTAGTAGAGCCATTTATCTTTATCGTTTATCAAACAATGGTGAAGAATCAAAATGATTACTGCAAATTGCTTTTGGTCATACTCGCAGCAAACATAGACCGGTGAAATCTGAGATACTTCTGCTAATCGAGTCAGAAAAATGATCACTCTAAATTTCTTTTCTTCATACTTCCAACAACCATAGACGTGTGAAATTTAATGAAATTTAATTCTCTTTCATCTACCCATTAAAAAAAATAGACCGGTGAAAGTGAAATTATATTTGCAGAGATGAACAAGATTAATCAGATTATTAGTTAATTAATCAAATGATTCCTCATTTAAAAGGAAGGACTCCAGCTCTTCTGAAGTAGTCCAAAGATTATCAAAGGCCACATTCATAGGATCAAATTCAGATTCTTGAAGGGCTTTCTTGTTCTTCTTGAGAGGTTGTGCTGATTCTGCAATTCACTTCATTGTCTTCTTGATAGAAATATGATTTTGACTTCAACTATTTTTCATGTTTTATATGACAAACCACAGACAATAAATAGATTAGAAGAAGAAGAAATATGTTAATGATAATTAATTATTAATAGAAGTACCAATTAGAAAACTGAGATTCTTTGAATGTATGCATCTTAAATATCATAAGAAAACTGAGATTCTTCAAATTTTTGCATCATAAAGATCTTAATCCTTCAAAAAAATAAACAGAGGATTACAAAAGTTGATAATGGAATAAAACCCTTATTTATAAATCTTTACAAAAATTGAACTAATAAATTATCAAAGATGATCTTTACATGAATTAACAATAATTACCATGAAAACCGAACTGAATCAGTCGGTCGAATCAGAAAATTAGGAACTGAATCAAGGATCAATCCGGTTAGTACCCATTTACCCGTCCCCAAAAAACAGGTTAAAAACCGGTGAACCTGTCGAACCAGACTGATTTTTCCAATTCGGATTGGTAAGCTTTTCTTAATTTTTTTAATTTTTTTTTTTAATTTTTGATCAAAACGACATCATTTTTATCAAGAAAAAAGGATGCCGTTTTGAGTTAAAAGAAATTAAGAAAATTTTAGTAGTTTCGTTTTAATTTTACTCGACTTAAAAAATTATTCGACGCCAAAATTTCTGATCCTATTGCATATTACTTTATTGCGTGAGTAGATATTTGAACAAGTATATAACTTTTAACTTAATGTGATTGAATTGACACCATAAAAAATATGCTTTTATATAAATTCTTGATTTAGCCATAATTATATTATATTTATTTTCATCATATATATAATAAATATTAAATTATAAATACATATATATATATATATATATATATATATATATCCATTTTTTTTCGATTTAATCGGTTCGATTCTGGTCGAACCTCTGATATTCTGCCTTCACTGATTTTTTAACCGGTCCGGTTATGAAAACATTAATAATTACATGTTGGGTTAAGGACTTGAGTTCAAGTCTTTTTCCAACACTAAAAAGTTCAAGAAAGATATTAATTGGCTATCTAATTAACATTAAAAATTAAGCAGAAAAAATGATTATGCAAACTTATATTAGTTTTGTTAGCTGTGTGAGAAATTCACAAATCCCAATTTGGCATCCCTTGTTTCCTGGCCTTTAGATAGGCGTCCTGCTTAACATTAAAAAAAAAGGATATGAAAAAAGAAGATACTAGCAGCAGAAGCTGCTGCTTTCTAAGCATTATAAAATACTTTATGAAATCCTCCAAACTGAGAAGAACAGACAAGAAGCTATACTAACTGATGGTTTCATGAATAAGATCCCCTCAATCCTCTGGACTGATACAACTCTAATCTACGTTTTGCCTTCGGTAGCAATGAACGTAATGTTTCATCTTCAGTCTTGTTATGCTGTTTCGATGCCTGTTTTAGAACAGTGAGTACCTTAACCTTCATAAGCCCATCATCCTCTGGAACATCCAAGACAATGTAACATAGGGTAAGCAGGGCTGGAATATGACCATATTGTGCATGCTCGACCATGAGCATTGCCCCTCAACTTGTTAGAATTGCCTTGGAGTTGTCAAGGTGAGGATAGTTATCTGTGCAAGCAAACTTGGTGGGAGCATTCAAAGCCTCCATGGAAACTTCATCTATTCTTTTTAGATACTGAACCAAAGGGTCAATTATCCTTGTCTCTACCACTTGAAATGTGTTTGCCAAATTACCAATAGTCTTGACGCATGGGATGAGGATTTCAACATCATTTTCTCTTCCTAAAATTTGTATAAGTTGACCAATAATAGCTTTCCAAAGAGGTGAACCGGGATTGAATGCAAATCTTCTCAAGTCAGTATCTTACTCTGCTACTGCTGTAATCTCCATCAATGCCATGGCTGAATTGCATTGAACATCTTCCGATCCTCCTTTGTCTAAGAGTTCCACCAAGCACATCAGCGCTGTTGATTGGGTGATACTGCGTGATACGGAAGAGTTGCCCTTGGCAAGGTGTCCTAGTGCTGTTGCTGCCATTGCTTTCATTCTGTTCTTGGTCTCTGGGTTTTCAAATTCCCTATTTTGCTCATGATCCGTTTGACTTATTCCGGTTGCAGCCCGATCGGCACTAGAAATCTCTCCAATGGTTTTCTCATATATAAAAGAGCAGAGACAACATCAGACATTTTAGGCCCGAGAGTGGGAGACATATTAATGCACTAAATCGCCGTGTCCAGAAGGATGAGGGCCTGCTTCCTACCATAACTGAATGATAATTTCTTATCAACCCAATCCACAATCTTTCCTCTTGCATGCAAAACACATGCCTGCAATAGAGCAAGAAGATCGGTTCGATTAGATTCAGAAAAAGAGTTTATTTATGAATTAATACAAAAGTCTTGTTATATGTAATATACTAGCTTGCAGCCAAGAAAAAGTAAAATCCTGCCAAGTTCACTTACAGTATCTAAAAAAGCATCATACTCCTGGTTTGGTCTTTGCTCCAGAACTGTTCTCCCATACATCAGCTTTAACTGTTTTGGCTTTTCCCAAGATAAACACGGTGCCACATACAATCTGTAAATGAGAGGTTCCTGGTTAAGATAGTTGTGGAATCAATTAAATAACTAAAGTTTCTCATTACCTGCAAGTGCAAACTTTTAAATCAAATGACTTGTGCACACAAGTGTAAATTAATAAACAAAGTGATTCTTTGCTTTGGCATTAACTCTTTCGAATCTTAATTTTGAAAATAAATTGAGTATTAACAGTTTTGCTTAGTCATTTTATTGAACACAACCAAATTTCATCATAAGGTAGCATTGGATCCTAGTTGGGTTAAAATAGAATTCCAAACTAGATAGTCATGGTCTGTATTACTGTATTTAGTTCATGCATTCAATTAGGCTTTAATATTATTGTTTTAAGCATAATTTGTATCCAAGCTTTAATTTACATATTTGTAGATTTAGTTTAGTTAGAACCTTCATTCAGATATTTAATTGTGTAAATAATATATAAAAAAATCCTAATTTTGATACTTGTCAACTATTTCTTGTGGGATTAATATTTCATTTCCACTTATTATTTGTCTATGATTTTTGAAAACTTATAGAGATATTGACGGTAAGTAATGATCAATTAGGCTTACTCTATTGAACTCATAAATATCATTAGATTACATTCATGTAATAACAATTTGATATAGTTTTTTTTTCTTTTACCTTTCCTTTTTCTTCTCTCTACTTGCTACTTTTACTCAATTAATTTACTTCAAGATTTTGTTGTTCTTATAAAAAAAAAAAATTACAGCAACAATTATGATGATATATATAACACTAGAAGGAAGGACGCAAAGTAAATACAGAGAACAAAAGGCACTGAAACTACAGAGCAAAAGCAGATAGTATTAATAAAACCAAGCAAACTCACTCAATAAATCCCAAATCCTAATTTTGCAAATCTCACACCAAATTATAAGACTCCAAATATTACACTGAGTCGTCTTTGACCTTAGTAACATCCTCCACAGTTTTCTCTCCTTTAAGCACACTCACAACATCTGATATTGCAGGCCTAAGAGAAGCCGCAGAATTAGTGCACAAAATTGCCAAGTCGATGATAGTGACGACTTGTTCTTCAGAATACTTTGAGTTCAATAATTTTGTATCAACTAATTCTGCATATTTAACTTTCTTGTATGTTAGCTTCGCATCTTTTACCCTTGCATGTAAATAAAAAGCCTGCATAGAAGAAATGCTCTATGCATGTCATAATATAAGAAAACAATTAAGTTATTAGTGAAACATATACAAGATAGTGTATTTGATATGATGATTATATTATTTCTTGCTTTGTCGAACACATAAATAATATGTTCATCATAATTGTAGAATATGGGATACATATATTTAATAATATTTATTGTCACTATCTTTTTTTTTTTTTTTTGTTCCTATGATAATTTTTTATTATATTTTAAAATTTTATTCTTGAATCCTTCTATCATCTTCTTGAAAAATAATAATAATAATAATAATAATAAAATTATAGAGAAGGGATCATTATATTCTTACCTTATCTAAAAGAAAAACAGTTTCGTGTTGAATATTTGAAAGATTTTCATCATTCTTTCTTCCACTGACGATTACAAGGAGAAGGACCCCAAAACTATAGACATCAGAAGCCACTGTTACAGCTCTATGAGTTGCATACTCGGGTGCCATGTACATTCTGTAAGAAACAATAAAAAAATCATCTTTAAGGTTGAAAGAGGCAAATATATTTAATGGATATCGATCCAAAATCACAATTAGCATTAGTTAACTTGTCTATGAATTTATGTTTTATAGATTCAGTACTATGGAAATATATTATAAATTAATCCATCCTGAGTTTTCTACAATATGTATTTGGATGAGCTGGGAAGAAGTGGTAAGATTCATGGATAGTTTGTTTCAATGATTGAGGTTAGTTGTTGGTGGCTGACAATTAGCTGTTATAGGGCTAAACATTAACTGTTAAAATTATAGTTTTCAGCATTTTGAACGATTAACTTTTGGATTTTAAAATGCTACTCCAACTTTAGAATTTATCAAATACTCTTGAGTAAAAGCTGAGAGTTTAAATGTCAAATGTTAATTTCTGACCATTCATTCAAAGGGACTCTTAGTGTCTATTTAGATTAGCGATTAAAGTAATTATTATTGAAATGTCATTAGCACTTCGCATTACAAAGGCTAAAACTGATCACAATTGCCACTTGCTAACTCAAACTAGTCCTTACTAAAGGAAGAGGAGGGAAAAGAAAGAGAAATTAAAATTTTAATATCCCTTTGTTATTTAGAAAGATTTTCATATATGGAAAATTTTGTTAAAATGAAGTGTAAAAATTTCAAAAATATTTTTGTTATTGAAAATACAAAATTATATATTTAATGATAAAATAGGTAAACAAAATATACTGTCTTTTAGTGAACCATCTACACCTTCACTGCATCCTAAATTGGAATGTACATAAAATCTGAAGGTTTAGATTATTATTTTATCCTACATTTTTAATAATTAAATTCCTCTCCTAATAAAAATAAAAAATTTAAGGGTATCTCTCCCCACTTATTCTTTCTTTTCCACCTGTACCTTCCGAATCCAAACATAGTGCTAAAAAAATCAAGCTTACCGTGTGCCACATTCTATAATGAAGTTGAATGGATCCTCCTCATAATAAAGCTTTGCCAATCCAAAGTCAGAGATTTTGGCATTATAACTTCCATCAAGCATAATATTTTTGGCTTTGATATCTCTGTGAATTATCGGTGGATTCTTTGCATGTAAGTACTCCAATCCCTGGGCAATTTGCAGGCAAATACGATATCTAGTTCCCCAACTAAGTTGCATTGAAGAATTAGGATCTGCAGAAAATCAAAAGGTCTTATGCCATATATGTTCTCAACTTCAAATGGATATAAGGGATATAATGTAAAATACAACAAAATATTTAGGACATTTGGTGCACTAAAATATAGTGTACTTTGCATTTACAAGTATATGGAACTCACTAGAATTTATTAGAGGTGAATCTCACAAGCATACAGGTGAATCTCACATGAATATGAGCGACGGTTCATTGCACCGAGTATACAGGATAATTTTCCATAATATACAGACAACCATATAGATATCTGCATACACATGCATCAACCTAAAATGGCCTAATATAAAACTCCCCTGAGATTCTTTATAACAAAATTTTAGTTCTTATAAATATAAAATTAGAAATTTTGATTAGTAAAATTTATTGATGACTCTATATTTTAATCCTTAATTAAAAATTATAAAATTTTCATTGCACTTATTTTAATTAGTCTTCCGAAGACTTTTTTTTTTGGTATTGGAGAGAGAGAATCGATCTTAAAACTATTACCCAGTAAAATATATATTTATCATTAGACAATATCTTAGTGTGCTAGTCTTTCGAATACTTAATTTTTTTTTTTAATGGTAGTATATCGACAAAAAATGATAATTTTAAAATAATATGAACTAAAATGTGTTTTAAGCCAAATTTTAGTGGGTTATTTACAATTAACCCACATACTTCTACTATCATTTATATAACATCCAAACAGGAAGTGAAACCATATGGAGAGTTAAAAAATTCTAAGTCAGTACTGTAGTAGTTATCTTTTTATATATCAAATTACCAATCACATATTGATATTTTAAATTTTGGTTTTGAATATTCTCATTATTTTAGTTGTAAAGATACAAATATTCTTTTTCAAATGTTATTTTTAAATTTTAAATGATACATGCAAGTTAATAAGTCTAATTCTTGAGGTTTGAGCTAAACTTCTCAAATGTCATCTCGAGGGTTGAGAGGGGCTGCTGTGTATTTTTACACAATAACTCCTCATATGTCTCATTTTAGTTATTTAAAAAATTTTATAAAATTTTTAAAAAATTATATTTTGATAATATTTGATATAATGAATCTTTTGATATATTTTTTATACTAAACAAAAATTATTTGGACAGTTAAAAATGTATTATAAATGCGTTAAATCTAAACCGTTAAATATAATACATAAAATTTATAATACATTTTTTTCCTATACAAATGACTTTTGTTTAGTATAAAAAATATATCAATAGATTCATTATATCAAACACTATCAAAATATAATTTTTAAAAAATTTTATAAAATTTTTTAAATAGTTAAAATGAGATACATAAGGGGCTGCTGTGTACTCAACCCGTCATCTCACAAATCCCTCATAAATTTTATTTATTTTTTAAGATATATATACGTTAATACCCAAATTCTTAATAATTTCATTTTTTATCTAGATATTTTGTAAAAATATATTTATTTAACTCTGCTAACTTTTTTAAATTTTATTTATTTCATATATATTTTATCATAATACATGTATAAATGTTTTTTAACATATAATTAAGTGGCATTAAATTGAAACTTCAAAGACATTTTCCTTTATTAACAAGCACTAATTAATACGAAACAACTCACAACTTTTGATCTTATTCTAATTAAATCAAAGAATCACTAATAAAATAACGAAAATGAGCTTTTGGGATAAAAGAAAATTACCAAATAAGACTTGTTCAAGTGATCCATGATCCATATATTCATAAATTAGCAAGTGTAGGTTTTTTCGTGAATAAGTAGCCAGCAGCTGGACGAGATTTTCGTGCTCCAATTCAATAAAAGTTCCGGCATAAGGTTCTGTTCCTATTTGTGCAACTGCTTTTGATAGAGGAAAAAGCTTCTTCACAGCTATGGTATGATTTGAAAGTTCAGCCTGCAAAATTATTAAATTGAGGAAGAAGATCCATGTCATTAATTCTCTTATTCTCTCCGAAAACCAAAATTGTAAGAGAGGGATGCTATAAGAAATACTAAAATTTGTATAATTTTATAAATGAAGGGAGAACATGCACATGATCAACCCTTATCCTTAAGCCAAAATGTAATGTAAAAAATAAGAGAAAAAAAAATTTCAACCTTGTAGACTATTCCAAAACGGCCGTCCTTGCCTATCTTGTTCTTTGGGCTGAAGTTTCCAGTGGCACCAATTATCTCTTTAACAGTGAATGACTTCTTCCCTGCCTGCGTTTCTAGCTCTATCCTTGCTTTTGATCCTAGTAAACATCAAATAAGTAATTAAATTAATTATAACACACTTCTTAATTAATGAGAATAAATTTCACATTAATTTCATATGTAGTTGTAACATCCCATGCAACCACTCAACAAGCAGTGAGACAAGTTTCCACATCGAATGAGAATAAAAAGCACACATAATTAGAATGAAAAAGTGAAATGATTTATATAATACAATTAGTTGCTATTTAAATAATTTAAATTAACTGTTTTTTACCGAATTGAGTCATAAAATAACAAGTTATTTAGCACTAATTTTGGACTAAACCGTTACAATTATGTGTAATGTCCCAACTGCTTACCCAAGCGGTGGGTATTTCGAGTGGGACAGTTACAATTAAGTGTAACATCCCAACTGCTTAAGCAAGCGGTGGTGGGAATAATCAAATAACCTGGGTTAACCCACAATCATGGTGGTGGCATCGTTGAGGTGCTCTCAAACCTATCTAAAGAAATGAAAATGCTTCTCAAACCTCTAGAGAATTCAAAACGCTCCAATCTGCTTTGGGTCTCTGGTAGTAACGACTTAAATATTTCATCTTGAATTAGGAATGATTGCTTCGATGCCCATTCCAGCACTGAGAGGGCCTCATTCTCTGCAAGTTCTTTGCTGTCTGGGACTTGCAGAGCAATGTAACAAAGGAGAAGCAAAGCTGGGACTTGATCAATTTGCTCACCAAAACGCACTAATTTGATTAGGTTCTTTGCTGCTCCAGCTTGTATAATTGTCTTGGAATGTTCAAGGTGGAGATAATTATCTGGGCAAGCAAACTTTGTGAGAGCAATTGAAGCCTCCCTAGAAACCTCAACTTTTGTTCTTTCCTCTAGAAACTTAACCAATGGGGCAATTATCCTCGTCTCCGAGACTCGAAATGTCTTTGCCAAATTCCCAATAGCCTTGATACACGGAATGAGAAGGTCATGTGAATTTTCTCTTTCAAGAACTTTCGCAAGTTGATCAACAACAATTTTGCAAGCAGGTGAATTGTGTCTAAATGTGGATCTTCTCAAATCACTATCCTGCTCTGCTACTGCAGTGATCTCCATCAATGCCATGGCTGAATGGAATTGAACATCTACTTTTCCTTTGTCTAATAAAGCAACAAAACCCATCAAAGCTCTTGACTCAACGATCATACGACATATGGAAGAGTTTCCCTTGAGAAGGTTACAAAGTGCTCTTGCAGCCATTGCTTGCATATGGGCCTGTGCCTCTGGGTCTTTGTCTTCGACTTCCCCACCTTTAAAGCTTGTACTGGAGAGTGAAACATTCCGTTGTTGAAGTTGATTGGGCTTGTTTTCATCATTGTATTCCTCAATTGCCTTACTTGTATTCAATTGATTCCTGGCCATTACAATTGCAAGAACTGATGTGGCTTTGTTTATAACAACGACATTTGGGACATCCTCTAGTACTACCCCAGATGTAAGGTGGTTAATGAGAAGGCGAACCACATTATGTTGCACAAAAATATCTTTGCATGTGGAGTAATTAGCTGCAAATTCGGAGACCGCCCAGGCAACCACAGGCTGAACTTCCACGTGACCTTCTTTGATTATTTTCGCAAACACTGTACAAACACCGGTTTGGATCATGCTTTCAACTCTCTCCTTATCACTACCGATTACACCAATTGCTCTTGCCACGTTCTTTTGGTCTTCTATTTTCCCTTCTTTGAGTAATTTCAACAGAGGCTTAATCCCTCCCTCGTCAACAATCATCTTTCTATTCCGATCATTGTCCCTAGCCAACCCAAGAAGGCCAGCGGCCGCTTCAGATCTATCATTCAGCGACCCATTATTGAGAGCAGCAATATATGCCCATACCCAGGCAAGAATTGGATCATTAGAAGCAATTGGAGGCAATACTAGCGAATGTTGATTATCATCATCAGGCAAGCATACGTCGAGTAGCCACTTGATATCCATAGTAGAAGATTCCAAAAGAGAAGAAATTTTTCCAAAGTCAGCAACAGAGACGAACGAAAAGATGCGACTAGTAAAGCTTTTACCTCTACAGCTGAGCATAAGAGACAGGGCCTTCTCGAGGACTTGGTGAGTATCATTGAAGATTCGAATTGCTGGTCGCTCGTATAGTTTAGAGCTTGCGTTGTCCATCAACCGCTGAAGTAGTGCGGAAAGCGTCAAAGTCAGGGACTTGATTTTGTAGCAATTGTCGTTGAACAAGGTTGCCTCATTTGCTGATTTAATCACCTGTTCTGATAATCCAATTGATTTTGACAACATTTGCTTCATGCGGTCCGCCATGGATTATATCAGTACTAGAGTTGAAATTAGCAAAGATTAAGAGAGAGAGAGTGGTTTTAACTTTTTTTTTTTTTTTTAATGTTTCCAAATTTTGGCCTGGAGTACTTTTTATATTCTTATTCCAATAATTGCAGAGCATATTGGGATATAAAGGCACTTTAGATTTTAAAAACATGATAGGATCAATGTAATAAATTAAAGATCAAAGTTAGTGTTTAGTTGGTGACTAAATAATTTTAATTTTTAATTATTAATATATATCATTAATTAATTAATTAATTAAAAATTTTAATTAAATTTTTTTTAATTAATAAATTTTATAAATAATTATAAATTATTTATAACGATTTACGATTTAATAATTATATTTTTAAATTAATCACATACTATCATTATATCAAACATCATTAACTTAATTTACAATAAAGTTTACTTTATTATTATTATCCATCAAAATTCAATTATTAGACTAATTTCTCATTTATGTAATTTCTAGTTGAAACATGATTTGCTTTTGATTGAATGATGAAATTCTTTTATTAATAATTACTTTTTTTTTTTTTTTTTGGTTTTGCTTATTCTTTAACCGTTTCTGAATGCTTCAATTGTCTTATCTCTCTGTCAGATTTTTTTCTTTAATTTTTAATTAAAGGTAAATTTCAAAGCTAATTCTAAATCTATTTTTAGTGTATTAATTGTGTAAGAGAAATAAAGAGATATAAAAAAAAAAAAAAAAATTATATTATTTGAATATTTTATTTACACGAGAAAATAAATGAAGAAAAATAAAATAAAAAATTATTATTTTAATATTATAAAAAAATAATAAAAATAAATATAAATGAATATCTTTGAAAATTTTATTTTTTATAATTTTTAACTTTTAATTACCCTTTATTTATTTATTTTCTGAAATTTTAAATGTAAAATTATATATATATATATATGTATATATATATATATTTTTTTTTTTCTCTTCGTTTTCAGTTAACTAAACAAAACAAAGGAAATAATATTCATTTTCTTTTCTTTTTTCTTTTTTCTCCATTTCCATCAAAACAAACGTAGCCTAATTTTATTATCTTTTTCTCTTCAATTTATTAATTTCTTATTAAATTTATTGTTGATTATCATCTTAACACTAATAACTTATAAATTAGGGTTTTTAATTTTGTGATATTTCTAAGCTTGCGGTTATGAATTTCCGTTTTCTGATTTTCGATCTGTCTCCTGAGCCATTAAAATTCCGACTGAGCCTCCTCCATCTTTTTTCCGTTCACCCTGCAATCCTCCCTTCCCGTAGAAATAACCGAAAATAGCTGTGTTGTGTAGATGATAAATTGTCTTTTGATCTTGTCTTTTGGTCGTTTTATCAAATTCCTCTTTTTTGTAGAAGGAAAGCCCCTTATCCAATTCCTTTGGCAAGGAATTGCGGGGCTTCTTCTGATCGTTCGTGCTTTTCACCCGAGAAGCACTCACTCGTTTCTCTCGACTCATTGAGTCGTTAGTTCACTCTCTCATATGCCCCCTCCCTACGCTTTTGGGACTGCGGGAGCGGGGCTAGGAGTGCGTTCTTCTTCGATTTTTCATGCCCAGGCTGCTTACAACAAGATACCATGGGAGCATCAGCCAAATGGAGCGAGGAAGGAGAAACTGTTTGAGTACCCGCCTTTAGAGATTGTAGATAAGTAATAGCCAATTAGATAATTGCTGATTGATGTAGATTTGGTTCAATTACTTCATATTTTTGCTCCTTTGTTTTCTGAATTTATTTTTTGGCTGATCGATTTTGTTGTTCTTGTTTGTTTGTTTCTAAGATCAATTTGATTCTTCAGTTCTAATCATTCATTGGTAGAATTCATTCTACTTTTTCAATTGGGTAAGCCTTATGATTCTATTATTTTTACTACATCTTTCCTTTTTTTTCCTTTTTGGGTGGGGGGAGAAGCGAGGGGGCATCAGATCAGCTGCAAATACCTCGTTGATACTGTCTTTTTTGTTTTGTAATGTTCAAACTGTTGAATTTGATGTTACACCAGCCCCTTTGTTGGTAGCTGAGACGAAGTGATCCTTATTTTCATTTATTTTCAGGACAATGTATTTGTTAATGTTGTCGCTTCTATTCAATTCCAGGCTCTGGCAGATAAAGCAAATGATGCTTTCTACAAGCTCAGCAACAGAAGGACCCAAATACAGGCCTATTTTTTTGATGGTATAAAATAGTCTGTGACTCTGCACAGATAATGCATGATTGGATGTGTTTGCATAGACATGAATATTCACTTCAATATGTATTTCTTGTTTTGACATTTGATTTTCAATTCATTTTATTTCACAAATTATTAGCTGAGCTTTGTTGCCCATAATCTTTTTCAGTAATCAAAGCAAGTGTTCCAAAACTTAATCTTGATGATGCTTTTGAGATGAAGAATGAAATTGCCAAAGATGTGGATGAGGAGCTTGAAAAGATAATAAATTTGATTAAATATTAGGTGCATGATGGGCTGACTCTGTTCTTTGGTTGCTTTCTTCTACTCCTTTTCTGTTTTAATCTAACACAAGTTGGGACTTGCCTTAAAATTCCAAGGAGGGCATTTGCAAAGTAGAATTTATTTTGATAAAAGACCAAGTTATGGTAGAATTTGCCTAAATATATGGTTTTCAAATTTTAAAAGCAAGCCATATTTAGCTAGTGGTGAGTTTTTATTTGAGTTGTCATAAATATGTAACATTATGGTGTTCAATGATTTTTGGCAGGCTATGTCTGCTTATGTGTATGAGATTGTGCAAACACTCATTGTTGATATAGAACCAGATGAGCATTTGAAGCGAGCAATGAATGAAATAAATGTAGGTAAAGCCTCTAATATACAAACTTGATTAATTCTGGACCCCTATGAAATTCTCCCACCACTAAAATGCGTGACTGTTGAGTACCAATTGTCTTGATCTTTTCCTGGTGAATTTACTTCTTGTGTTGCAGAGCAGATGCCTTCGGTGCCTGATAAGAGTAATTATCTTTACTTGGAATTGAATTAAAATGCATCATGTATGGCTAAATCTTTTAAGATAGTGTTTTATGCATTGCCAGTCACTTTTAATTACTTCCCAAGAAGGAATATTATACTATATCCATTCTCTTGCTTTTATATTATGAATTTGTCTGATGATTGTATTTGGTTATGATTTAGTTATCCATTTTTAGTGAATTTGGAAGATCTGGTATGTATTGATTGTGCAGCTATTTTTTAAGCTGTTAGTCAAACCTAACTCATTGATTTTTTAAAAACACAAAAGACCTTGATTAGATTATTGATAATCACAAGCCCTATATCAACTTTGTTTACTAAGATATAATTAATTAATAAAAATATCAGCGGGGATTGTTTATTTTCTTGTGCATGGAGGCATACTACTCTGGTTATCCCTGAAAGTGCAATTTACACAATGATTTTGCTAGTAATTATTGAGTAAATAAATATATCCATTAAAAAATATATATATTTGCATTCTATTATTGTTTTTTGGGGTGCCGTTTTCAGCTTTTATCGTTTGATTAAGTAAGATGAACTATGTTGAAGTTGGATTTCAATAAATTATTGTTAATTTTTTTTTTATGTGATTCAATATAATTTTAATAGGATATATTTATATTAGGGTCAATTATAAAAAAAATCATAAACTTTCACGAAAATTAAATTTTTTAAAGAAAATTTTAATTTTAACAAATTTGATCACAAAGTTCTAATTTTGATAAATTTTGCACTTGATGAAATTTCTCTGATGTGATATTTTTTTTTAATATTTTTATTATATCAAAGTTGATGTGATAATTTTATTAATTTTTTTACAGCTGATGTGGAAAAAAATTTTAATTCATTAATATTATTAAATTACCTATATGTATATATATATATATTAATTAAGAAATATTTCAGTCTAGACAATAGTAATAATAATAATTTAATTATATTATTTTTTATTTATAATAACATCAATAAATTAATATTTAATATTAATAAATAATAAAATAATATATAGTAATATAAATTAATATATATTAATTTTAAAATATATTTCTATTAATATATTTCAACTTTCTATATATTTTTTATTTTCTACATATTGATTTATTGTAAATTAGTTTAAATAATTAAGTAATTAAAATGAAATATATATATATATATATATA
>CANXYC012558424.1:0-28408 GCA_948193065.1 Aleurites moluccanus | reverse complement strand
TATATATATATATATATATATATATATACATTTTTTAAAAATAAATCATTAAAAAATAATTACATCAATACGCGCAATGCGCAAGCGCACGACTATTAAATAATTTTGTTGACGAGAATGGGAGCTAGAATTGGAATTTATGTCAAGAAATTCTTCCTTCTAACTTTTGCAAATCCAAGGGACCCGTTGCAGGTCCTTATAACTTTTGCAAATGAAGTGCAGAAAGCACAAAGAATGGTTAACAGTTTAACTGGGACTTCCACTTCAAAGGGTATACATTGGATTGGTTGGGGGCCACCCCTTGTAAGTCGATGTAAGGTGAATACTGGTGGTTCTTTTAGTCCAAGCACAGGTCTAGCTGCAGCTGGAGGCTTGATCCATTCATATACTAGAGCATGGCTGGGAAGATTCGCTGTTAACTTAGGAGTTTGTTCAATCATGATGGCAGAGCTATGGGGGACATTTCTTGGGTTGCAATTAGCTTGGAATAAAGGATTTAGGGAAGTAGCTCTGAAATGTGACAATGAAGTTGTTGTTAAGGTGTTACTTAACAACGAGGTGGAGGTTTTCAACAGAATTCAACTCAAATTTTCAACAAGATTCTGATTGATTGAGTACTCTTCATATGATCTATTTCTAGACTTTACGAGGATAGAAACAATTTCTGGTAATTGATTGGAGCTCGTTTGAAGTGCAACAAGAACTTCATTCAATAGAGTTTGCTATATCTTAATTGATATGCTCCTGGGACACTTTGGATCTTGATGCTAAGCTTTCATATGCTTCTGCTGTCATATGTCTCTTATCTGAATGTGTGATGCAACATTTTCTAATCTTTGGCCTTATAATTGATTGGGCTTCAAAAACATCATCTGGCATATCTCAAAGACAACATTTGGTGTATCTTTGGGCTTCAAAGACAAGAGTCCCCTCATTTGTTTCAACTCTGGGTTTTTCTGATCTTAGTTGACTTGCTATTTCTACTATATACTGGTGTTTCTGTTAAATACTGGTTGGCTCTTTTGAATTGTGGCCTTCGCTATGAGAATCCTGGTCTTTTGCTCATATGCCTGTTTTAGTTGGAGAGGTATAACATTTTGCTCGTTAGGCTGCTGTGTTTTGTCCCATTTCATTCATATATCATTTGGGCTTTTTTTCATTAGTTCATTTACTTATGGATTCACTGATGTTTCTTATTAAGGATTGGATTGGTCGAAGTAAAAAAATCAAAAATCAAATTAAGAATTTAACCGATCAGCTCTTAAAAACCCGTCCCCTAAAAATTGATTAAAAAATTAATGAATTGATCAGTTAACCGGTAAATCGATCAAATCAAATCAGTTTTTCCAGTCTAATAGGGTCAGATTTAAAAAAAAAAAAATTAATTTTTTTTAATTTTTTTATTTTTGATCAAAAATAATAAATGTCAAATTATATTTATTTTCATCATATATATAATAAATGTTAAATTATATATATATACTAATTTTTTTTTTTTGTTTAACTGATTCGATCCTATTAAATTTTTAATTTTTTATTTTCATCAGTTTTTTAATCGGTCGGATTTTGAAAATATTGTTAAAGGCTATACACCTCTCAACTATTCAATAATATTAATTTATTTCTTAAAAAAAACAGGTGGAGGTTAATGATACTAGGACCTTAGTTTAGAGTATCAAACACTTGCTGGATAGGAATTAGAGAGTCCATGTCAGGCATATTTATAGCAAAGCCAATTTTAGTACGGATTAGTTAGCTTGTCATGCTCTAAGCTTAATGTTGGCACATATTACTTTGAAGAGGCCCCATGAGCTTTCTAGTATGCTATTTGATGACATTTGTAGGGTTTTCTATTCTAGAATGTGTTTGATGCAAGCTTGTTTATTTCTTTCCACTCTATAAAAAATAATAATAATAATTAAACATGAGTTGTTATTTTACATATTTTATCACTTGGCAGGTTGACATGAGAGAATTTTTCATATACAAAAAATGCGAAAACTTGAATGGGCTCAATCAAATATTAGGTGCCGTATCATTTGGGCTTGAGATTTGCTTATTGTTCCTCAAATTTGGTGCTTGCTTGAGCTATGAACTGATCTCGAATAATTTAATCGAGTTAATTGCAAAAAAAAAAAATAATGATTTGGAATGTAGAATTGGTGTGGAAACCATTTATCTTAGTAAAATTTTAAGCAATTATAACTTGGTTTTAATTCTCTTCTTTTGCACTCTTTATAATCTAATTGTAGGCCCAATAAGAAGATTGTCAAATTATGAATTTTTTTTTCTTAATCATATTTTTATCTCCATCTTATGATTGATAACATTATATTTTATTTTGAAATTTATGACTCTTAATTTGTGCATTTTCCACGTATGGATCCAAATTTGCTAGATGAGTTTTATGTATTTTTGCTCTTCAAGCATGGTTTGGATAAGATTTCAACTGAGAGTTTTGATAAGATGAGCATATATGATGTGATAATTAACTACTTAAACATCGATGTTTGTCCCTTCTGCTTCACGTTAGCCGCACTATAGTGCCTCAATTTGTCAATGCTTTCGGCCAATTAATTTCATCACCTTTTATATCCCTCGAAAATTATTTCTTTAGTCTAATCTATGTATATCATATAATATTTGAGATAGAGAAAATTATTTATTATAAAGTATTATATACATCATAAAGAAACTAATATAACGTTATGCTTCTTTTTGTTTTTTTAATGAAAATATATAAATATTTTCTTTTATCTTTTCATGTACTATATATTATCATTATTTATTGGTTGTATACTTTTGATATAGTAAAATTATACATTTTATTTTTAGGTTCTATTCTTATTTTTGCTGGTTGCGGCTTGCAGTTTTAATTAATTTTTTTATTTAATTTGTATTTTTTAAAGTATTTTAATATAGATAAATTATTATTAATTAATTTTTTATTAGAATTTGTTAACACTGGCCAAATCTAACTCGGGCCTATATTGCCTGTTGGGCCTTTTCTTGGAGCAAATTCATGTAATATCAAATATTATTTAGGTTTGTTTGTACATAGTGAGTTCATTTCGAATGTATACTAAGCTGATTAGGAATTTTAATTAATTAGGGTTTTATATATTTAATTACAATTATATCCTTGTAAATCCATTACAAAAAATCTAAACTTTTGGTATTCTTTTATCATTCATTCAATAAAAAGTTTAATATTTGCTCCAAAATTTGTGATGATCTTTTTTGAGAATTGACGGCTCTATATAATCTATATATTCATCGGATTGATCGCGCTGCCTATAAATCCACTATTGATTTATGGTTCCTGAAACCTACATATTAAATTCATGACCAGAAGTTGACGGTACAGGGCCCTATATATAGAAAGTCAGGTTACTTTATTGCACTAATCCCCAAACTCTAGAGTAAGACAAAACTGAATTAAAGTACCTAACTAAATAATCTAAAGATATTAATGTTAATTAACCTGATTAGGAATTTTAGGGTTAACATTTTTTTTTTTACATGTATAGTAAGACTTTTTTTTATTTAGAAAGATGTCAAACACCATAAACAACATGCACAAAATCGTTACTGGACTACTAGAAAGCAAGATGACAAGTCTGGTAAGACCGATGACCGAGTATCAACAACTGGGAAACCAGTCTTTAGTGGCCATACAAGTAAACGATACATGAATAGACCGCCATTGAATACAGTAATTCTACCTAGGGCAAGAGCTTACTTGGATGATCTTGGCAATGAAATTGGAGGTATGTTATCCTTGAAGATATTAGGACCTAAAACTCCTATATTGATGATCCCAAATAAAATCAAGTGAGGATATTGTTGAGACCGCCAACTTTGAGTGTGGTAGACTAACAGGCCATTGTTAACGGAGTTGCAAGAGAAAACAATGGCATATACCAATGCAAGATCGATAAATTTGACATAGTGATGATATAGATGGTAGATGAGAATTGGATAGAGCAGAGGATCATTGACATATCCTTAGACTGATTTAACATAGATTGATTTAACACAGCCTTTACTTGCTTCAACAAATAGATGGAAAAGAGAAATAAGGACATGGCTGGGAGAAGGAACTTTGTCGATCAATATAGAGGAATGCCCCTGAGTACCTATAGCGCAAACCTCAGTATGGTGATATTAATTTGCAGCAACGAGCCGATAGAGATTGGGCTGACTGATATAGACAGCAAGATCCTCCTCCATTAACTAGGTGAACTAATCCAGGTAATAATCCCCCTTTTGGTTATAATGAATTATCTATATGATGATAGATAGAATAACATGAGGTAAGAGTATGATCTTGGTTACAATAGAGATGATGCTCAAAAGTTGAACTATCAACTTGATTATGGTGATAAAGATCTTTTGGAAAAGGGAGAAGAAAGAGAGCCTCGATATGTGGATAATAATTTTATGAATGCACTAAAAAGAATGGGAGTTCAATTTAGAGAAACTCGACCAATATATAAAAAAACACACCCCAATTGGATTGAACGAGTCTACCATTTTCCAAGAGGTTACAAGATCCTCAAATTCATATTATTTTCCTGAGAGAATAATTCAAGTATTGTTAAGCGTATCTCTAGATTCATTATTTGGTGTGGGGAAGTTTCAGCCAAAAACTTTCTGAAGCTTCAACTTTTTGGAAACTCATTGATTAAGTTGACCTTCACATGGTATACTAACTTAAAGGCCCACTCAATTACCACTTGGGCTCAAATGAAGGAGAATTTTTATTTCGAGTTTTATAGGACTCCTCCAATAACTACATTGGTTGATCTAGCAAGGATATCACAAATGCTAGGAGAATCTACTGAGAAATTCATAGCTCGGTTTAAAAATATTAAAACCTATTGTAATGATTGTATCTCAAAGGTCGAGCTTATAAAAAATCGATGATGTGGTTTCATGTATATATATATATATAATAGAAAAATTTTCTAAATAATTTTTAGACCTATATAGATACAATGACATGAAAAAAAATGATAAAATAACTTCATATAAATTTAATTTTTAAAAGATTAGGTGAAAATTTCTCTAAATAATTTTTAAGCTTTGCTTTTATGATATATATAAAATGGATTATTATTTTGATTTAAAGTGTTGTTTGATAATATAATTAATTTTATTTTTAATTTCAATACTTTTAATTTAAATTTAGTTGATAATGTTTATGTTAAAATTATCAAATAAACTAAAATCACTTAAAATGATAAGTCAAAATTTTATATTTAAAATTTATACTAAATACAATAAGTTATTAGATTTTAAACAATTCAAAATTTTAAAAATTTCAACATTTATATTATTAACGCTTTAAATTTAGCCGTTGAACTTTCAATATTTCATTCTCAATTTTTTGATTATGTATCAATAATTTCTTTTATTATTAAATTTTATGAAATTATAATTTTGTTGTTTTTATCAAAAAAAAAATTATATATTACAAATTACAAGAATATGACATAAAAATATAAATTTTAAATTAATAATATTAACTATTATAAATAAAATTTAAATCCAATATGAAATATTCCCTTGGTACTTTAGTTTACCTTATTTGTACCAAATCCTTGTTTGCTATTTTGTGTTGTATATATAGGAAAATATTTGCATATGCTGCGTGTAGGGATTTAGTTTATACACTCAATCAATAAATAATGAGATATTTTAATTAATATATCTCTTTTATATTTTTTTTTGTTCAATGAAAATACACCAAACTATTTTTTATTCCATATATTTTTTTATCAGATGAATATTTACACCCAATATAAGCAAATATTTTCAAATATATATAAATATAATAGGTATAAAAAATCAAAATATCATGCACATAAGAAGTATATAAAGCAGGTGCCACAGACTCAGTGTCTCACATCACTGTTGGGACCGTGCGATGCTTTTTATGCTCTCACAAGCCAACTGAATAACTCAAAAATATCTATTCACCATCAAATCACAAGGATTAGAGGAGCAATATAACTAGTCCGAAGGCTAGATAGCATCATGATATATGTAATAAAGCAGCATATCACACGTTACACGGATCAAGCATCAAAGGGACAATGTAATGAAAAAATGAGTTGAAGCTCTAGTATTCATATGAAATGTTCATTACATAATAACAACTATAGTGCATACAAGTTGTTGACAAGAGGGTAACCTACAGTTGGCAAGAAAACACCCACAGTGCCTACGGCTTTGGCTCACTAGTCACTCCTCTCTATATATGCTAAAAGAGCAAACTGGACTGTGCAAGCAGGATAAACTACTAGTATCGAGGAGGAGAGTAGAAAAAAATACAAATAAAATAAAAAGGAAAAAGTTACATTTTTAATCCCCCTAAAGTTACAAAATTATGAATTTTGCCTAACCCTTACATTCTCCCTCACCCAACCTGTCGACACCCTCGTTGACGTAAAGGCTAGTGTAGCTTCAAGTTTCTTGTAGAAGAGGTAGTTGTCTCATGGCTGCTTCATTCTAACTGTAAAAGGCTTGACTTTGTGAGTATAGGGTTGCACATCTCTTGCTCTCTCCCAGGTAGTCTTTTCTACAAGTTTGTCTTTCCCCTTATTAGGTCTTCTTTTAGATCAGGGCAATGAGGCTTTGTTGGAAGATCTGCTACAATGTCTATGATTCCTTTAGCTATATTGTTCGGCAATGATTTCTTGGTTGGGATGGCAAGTCTTGATACTTCATTACAACTGGCATCTGTATGATTAGAGTGGTATGGCCTTAATTGACTGACATGAAATATCGGATGAACTCGCATCCATTCTGGTGGGTTAATTTTATAAGCAGCATTTCCCGCTTTGGCTATAATTAAAACAGAGCCTTCATATTTTCATATCAGGCGCTTGTCATGACTGCAATTGACACGAAATTGATATTGGTTTAGCTTCACCAACACCAAATCCCCAACTTCAAAGCTTTGTGGTCTTCGTTTCTAATCTGCCTATTTCTTCATTCTTTGGGAGGCCTTCTCAAGATATGCCTTGGCAATATCAATGTTTTGTTGCCATTCCTTTGTAAACCATTAAGCTCTCGGGTTGTTGCTAGCATAAGATCCATCAATGGTATGCCGAAGTAGAGGCTATTGACCTGTAACAATCTCAAATGGACTTTTGTTAGTTGTAGAACTCTTTTGAGCATTAAAACAAAATTGAGCTATATCTAATAATCTAGGCCAATTTTTGTAACTGGCATTGACAAAATGTCGCAAATACTTTTCAAGTAAACTGTTGAATCTCTTTATTTGTTCATTAGTCTGAGGGTGATAACTGGTAAACATGTTCAGTTGTGATCCCAATAGACGAAACAACTCTGCCCAAAATGAACCCATAAATCAGCAATCTCTATCACTGACAATGCTCTTAGGGACACCCCAGTACTTCACTACATGTTTGAAAATGACCCGAGCAATGTCTTTCCCATAACTACATTTAGACATTAGATTAAATGTGCCATATTTAGAGAATCGACCGATAATCACAAGATTGGTGTCAAATTCTCCCACTTTTGGTAGGCTCGTGATAAAGTCCAAAGATATACTTTCCCAAGGTCTACTTGGAACTGGTAATGGTTCTAATAACCCTACTGGTTTCTGTTTCACTATCTTGTCTTATTGGCATATGAGGCAAGTTTTTGTGTATTCTCGAACATCCTCCTTCAATTGAGGCCAATAGTACCCCGGCTTGATCAGAGCTAAGGTTATGTGCCAACCCAAATGTCCTGCCCATAATGTGTCATCGCACTCGTGTAACAAGAGTTTTCTCAAGTTCCCATCTTTCGGTACATATAATCGTTGTCTGTTGGTCATCAATAAGTCATCCCCCATCCAAAACTGTCTAGTCTTGCTTGCTTTAGCCAATTTCATTATTGTCACTACTTACGGATCTTTACTCAACTGCTCTTTTATCTTGTCCCTTAAAGAAGTAACCACTTGACAGCTTGATAAGTGAGTAATCCTCTTCAGTACCATTAACTCATATTTTCGACTTAGTGCATCTGCTACTCGATTAGTGCTGACGGGTTTGAATTCAAATTGAAAATCAAATTCAACAAGGAACTCCTGCCAGCAAGCCTGCTTCGAGGTCAACTTGGATTGGGTAAGGAAGTGGCTTACTATTGTACTGTCTGTCTTCACCATAAACTTGGACCCCAATAAATAATGTCTTTATGCTCTAAGACAATGGATCACTGCAAGTAATTCTTTTTCATGTGTTGTGTATCGTCATTCGACTTCATTAAGTTTCCTGCTTTCAAATGCAATGGGATGTCCTTCTTGCATCAAGATAGCCCCCAATGCAAAATCCGAAGCATCAATTTGTACTTTGAAAGGTTTCAACATATTCAAAAGAGCCAACACCGAATCAACAATAATAATATGTTTTAGCTCTTCAAAAGCTTTTTGACATTCTACGATCCACTGCCAATCACGCCCCTTTTTAGTAAATCGGTTAGAACCTAAGTTCTCTGTGAGTATCCCTTTATAAACTTTCGGTAGTAATTTGCCAACCCCAAGAATGATCTCAGCTCTGCCACACATGAAGGAACTTTCCATTGTTGGATTGCCTTTATCTTGGCTTGATCCATTTGAATTCTGCCCTGTTCCACAAAGTGACCCAAGAACTTGATACTTTTATGGCCAAATGCACATTTCTTCTTTTTCAAGAATAACTGATTTTCTTGAAGCTTGTTGAAAACCAGTTGTAAGTGCTACCGATGTTCTTCCAAACTAGAGTTGTATACTATAATATCGTTTAAATACACAACAACAAATTTGTCCAAATAGTCATGGAACACCTGGTTCATCAGAGTACAAAAGATAATAGGAGCTTTAGTTAAACCAAAAGGCATAACAAGAAATTCAAAGGCACCATACCGAGTTACACAAGCAGTTTTATGGTCATCTTCCTCGGCTATCCTGACTTGATGATAACCTGATCGCAAGTCTAACTTGGTGAAATATTTTGCTTAACCCAGTTGGTCAAAAAGATCAGCGATGAGTGGAATCAAATATTTATTCCACACTGTAACTTTGTTGAGGACTCAATAATTAACATATAATCTCAAACTACCATATTGTTTGTTCTGAAATAAGACTAGGGCGCCAAAAGGAGCCTTAGAGGGTTTAATAAATCCCACCTTTAAAAGTTCATCTAACTGTTTCCTCAATTCTATAAGTTCGGGTGGAGCCATTTTATAAGAAGCTCTAGCTGGT
Organism: Aleurites moluccanus; assembly: GCA_948193065.1. Classification (NCBI taxonomy): domain Eukaryota; kingdom Viridiplantae; phylum Streptophyta; class Magnoliopsida; order Malpighiales; family Euphorbiaceae; genus Aleurites; species Aleurites moluccanus. Next base: position 19,149 of record CANXYC012558424.1, on the reverse strand, counting down.
GGTTTAACACCAGGTAGCAGTTCAATCTGATGGTCAATATCTCGCTGTGGTCGTAAAGTCTTAGGTAAGTGATCTGGCATCATATCTGCATATTCCGTCATAATTTCTTTACTCTCCTCAGGGTAATCGTTACATTCCCCATTTCCTAATAGTAATTGGAACAACTACATATGATGGTTCTCGCATCTTAATTCCTTTCTTGAATTGTAAGGCTGAGATAATTTTCTTCTCACTGACCGGACTCATGGTTAAGGGAACCACACAAGGATTTTCCCCCATCAACATCAAGCAATTATCTGCAGGTATCGGGATGGCTCGAGCTTCATTTAAGAAATCCAATCCCAAAACAATATCAAAGTTGTCTATAGGAGCAACTGTGAAGTTCACAATCCCATTCCAAAACCTTATTTGGTAAGGTACGTCATTAGCTATGCCCATTGTTTCCACTGCTTTGCAATTAACTGCTTTTAATTGTCCTACTTCTCTCCTCAAATTTAATTTCAATCAAGGTGCCATAGAGTTGGAAATGGAATTATCAGTGGCCAAAGTATTTGCTAAGGCTCTTGCGGTCTTTCCATTGATTGTCAAATTAACATACATCAATCCCCTTTTTGGGGTTTCTCGAGGTTTCCGTGGCTTGCCTTTAAGTGCTCCCAAAAATCTCAAAGCACCCATTACTATGGTTCCTCCTCCTCCATTTCTTTTGTTTGCTCTAGTGGGTCATCTATTCCCTGGAGGGCTCTTAAAGAATTCAATGCATCTTTGTTCGGTCAGTCGGCAATTTTGTGAGGGCCATGATAGATGAAATATTTCAAAGTTCTTAGCATTTCTCCACCTGAGAATTTGTTTCCTCCAATCTTAGAGGTTCCTCCTCCTTCTCGAGGACTGTAGCTTTGTTTAATTTCGAAATTGGGGAATGTTAATCGGTTATGAATTTCATCACTTCTTCATTCATCCCCATTAAAGTTTCTTTCGCCACCATAATAGTTTGATCCAGACCATTGGGCTCCTCCACTCGAAGTCTTTGTCCATTTGCTTGATCTATTTTCTCTACTCAAGGAGTGTGGGAATTTTCTCTTGCCATTAGGGCTTCCCCCATAGTCATCAAGCCTTTTCGCTGCTGCTAGTGCCAAATTGAGGGTTGTTATATCCCTGGTGTTTAACTTGCCTTTGGCCCAAGGTTTCAACCCACGCATAAAGTGGAACAATTTATCTGCTTTGGACATATCATGTACGTCGAGCATCAGTTGGTGAAAGTTGCAAACATATTCATTTATAGACTCTGTATGTTGTAGTTCAAGCAGTTTACAACGAGTATTATAAGCTACATTCTCCAAATAAAAGGCAGATTTCAGCTCAGTTTTGAAGTCCTCCCAAGTCTTTAACACACAAAGACCTTATTTTGCTTCTTCAACTTTGGTTCACCACCAAAGCTTTCCATCCTATACTAGATACATTGGCCCTAGTTTCAACTGATTTTCATCGCTGGAGTTATGGGTTGCCTCAAAGTAGGACTCTATAACAAAGAGGAAATTATCTACCTCTCAGGCATCTCTCACGCCTTTGAAGGGTATAGGATCTTGGAACTTCATTCCATTATTCATCAATAATGGCCCATTAGAATTTCTAGCGGGCTACTAGCAAATTCACTTTGCCTTTCATATCTTGAAATTCACTAAGCATTCCAGTTATTTGTTGCAATTCATCTCAAAAAGATTGTAAATCTTTCTTCATGTCGTCCACTGACAACTTTACTTGCTCACCTAGAGCTTTATAAGCGGCCTCAAGCTCTCTTAGCATACTCTCAAAAATTTTCAAACGAGGCCATATCTCTTCAAGCTCCCGAATTTTTGTTTCAAGATCACCCATACGATCGGGGGAAATAAAGACTTAACTCTTGGAGGTTTCAGGCCCTCTCGGCCTATTTTTAAGGGCATTGAGCTTGCTCACTAGCACATCTACCTCGCCCATTCTTTTCTTTAGCACCACTGTGCATTCAATCAATTGGGCAATGTTTACTTGTGTGGAATTAGAATTGAACAATTGTTCATCATTGAAATTATCAAGATTTAAGAAAGCCACAATTTCATCAAGGTGGTTCTCCAAAGCCTTTATTTGGCTAGTTTTGGTTGCCATGTTTCATCACTAAAGGATCAGGTATGCTCTAATACCAAATGTCATGGGCCTAGTCTCTCGCAGCACTGTTGGGATCGTGCGGTGCTTATTATACTCTCACAAGCCAACCGAATAACTCAAAGATATCTGTTCACCATACAATCACAAAGATTCGAGGAGCAATATAGCTAGTCCGAAGGCAATATATAGCATCATGATATATGTAATAAAGCAGCATATCACATGTTACACGGATTAAGCATCAAAGGGACAATGTAATGAAAAGATGAGTCGAAGCTATAGTATTCATATGAATTGTACGTTTTAGCACACCAAATAAGTTAGAGTGGATCACTTCCCCATGCGAATTGACAACCAACACACTTCTCCCAAAAAAAAAAAAATCCTACTCTCGCTAATGTTAACTTATCAGCTTTCGTCACACCCATTATTATTTTTTCAGTTTATATTATTATTATCATAATTAATTAATGAGATAAAATAAATTTATTAGACTATAAAAATAATAATATAAATTGTAGAAATCGCAATACCCTTTCTTTAATTTTCACTAAAATCTCTTTTCCTAATAATACATTTTCTATATGTATTTCTAAATTCCTAATTTTTTCTTATACTACTACTAATAATAATAGTTTATTATTTATTCTTCATCTCAATCTTGATGAATGATCATCAAACAAACACTTTTTGTCATTCACCGTTCGAGGGCACTATAAGTCTAAAACTTCAACTTATTAATTGTCCACTAGTAATCCATATATTTGTATATGGTTTGGGACAAAGGGGCAAGCGATAATTGAAACTGATAGTTTGAGCATGTTGCAGTTAATATTGAATAAAGATTGTATATAGCCTTGTTTAAAATATAAAGGAGCCAGGATTATAAGGTGAAAATTTGTCATATGTATAAGGAAGTAAATTTTTGTACAAATTGACTTGCTCACTACGAAAGCTCTTTATCATTAGAAATTCATATTCTGAATGCTTTTCACAAGGGATTAATAGCTTTATTCTTTATAATATTTATAATATAACTTATGAAAAGAAGTGTATGATATAATTGTTATGACTTTGGTCTTCTTTTTTAGAAAAAAAAATATCTTTATTGTCCCTATTTCATATATTGTTACTTCAGAATATCTTTTTTTTTTTCAAATATATATATATATATATTAAAAGTTATTTGCTCATATTCTTTTGCATTACAGACATAATTTAATAATCTGAATAATAAATTTAAGTTTGATTTTTTATTCTCATATAAAAAAAGCTGTTTTTTATTTTCACAATTTAAGATATTTAAAATAAATTTTGTTAGCAGTATGATGGATTAATTTTTATATATCATATTAAGTTTATTTTTTTAATCCGATCAAATATAAATTAATCATATCGTAATTAAAAAAATTTATAAATAATATTTTAAAGTCGATTTAGTACTTCAATATAAAAACTAAACCCATAATACTAATTGCAAATCTAAATGGAAATTTTATTTTTAGTTATATTAATGAGAAACTGAATAGATTTTATTAAGCTAATATATAATTTAAATCAAAGAAATGAATGAAAATACACCTAGATATAATATAATAGATTTATATTTTAATTTAATACTAGAAAAAACAAATATGAATGAATAGAAGATTTAATATAAGATATTGAAATATCCATTTTCAATATATATATACATTGGAGAATCTATTATATAATAATTAATATATTAACACTATTTCTTAGTATGCAACATGTAAAATACCTACACAAAGGTTTTAAGAATTAATATACATATAAATTATCAAATGTTCCTAGTAATGGAACATTTATGTATATATGTCAACTTGGCCATGATGATACCTTCAATTATTGAAATATATATGGTTTTTGGATAACTACTTCTGGAAAACCAAACCACTTCCTTTTTAACCAAATTCCCACCACCACCATGCTGCGGCCCCCCATATCACCATAGATCTAATTAACCACTAACGCCGCCACCCAGATCACCATAGATCTAATTAACCACTACCTGCTGCCGCCACCAAATGTCATCACAAGACTCCCAGCCATTCCGTTGGCACTTCTCAAAACTAAACGACAATGATTTCGAAATTCGTGGTAGTACTCTTTTCTTCATTATCATCATCTTTGCACTAATTGTATTAATTACTCTCTTATTCCTGTATGGCCGGTGGGTTTGCCGCTACCAGCAACACCACTTTCCTTCCTACCAAGTATCCCACGCGCCCCATGCGCCTCCTCCTGGGCCCCAAGGTCTTCACCCCACAATGATTAAAGCGCTGCCGATAACTTTGCATAAATCATTATCATCATCGCCTTCATCATCATCTTTAAATCCAAAAAATGATTGTAAAATAGAAACAGAGTGTTGTATTTGCTTGGGAGTTTTTGAAGATGGTGATAAGGTTAAGGTGTTGCCTGATTGTGACCATATTTTTCATAGTGAATGTGTTGATCGGTGGCTTACTACTCGGTCTAGTTGCCCTCTTTGTAGAGCTTCCCTTACCGCCATATTAACCAAGTAAATTATAGTGCAGGGAAGCAAATTGCAATACGGAATGGTTAGTACATCTTAGTTATAATATTATTACTGATACACACTATTTCCCTTTATAAGGTATCTCTAATTTGCTACTATATAATATATGTGGAGTATCTTACACAAAGATGTATTTGTTGTAATTTTATTTTGCTTTCTTTTCCATTTTATAAAAAAAAATTATAATAATTAACTTCTTTTTTTAACTTTTGTTTTGGATTTGTTTTAATATGAATTTTTACATTAAAATCTTTATAAATTAATAATCTTTATTATATAATAATTTTTTACAATATTGATTTAGATTAATAAATTAAATTAATATTTAATTAATTAATAAAATTCATGAATTTTAACGATATTAATTTATAAAAGTTTTACTTTATTTATATAAATTATGTGTATTTATAAATCAATTTGATCCGTTGTTATAACTAATAGTATTAATTTTATAAGATAATTATAGTATTTGTTCTTATGTAGTGTATGATTTTAATACTTTAAATTTAATTAATTGCCTATTGTTGCAGCTCCTTTACAAAAAATTAGGTGAATAAATTTAATCTTTGGGATTGAAGATAAAAGAAAATACATTTGTTTACATAAATGATTTATTTTGTCATTTTTTATGGTGTGAACGAATGTGAATTTTTACAGTTCTGATTTGGATCAATGCTTGTAATTAATGTAATGCATGCCATCTGCTCGACGAATTTTTTCAAAGAACATTGTTTGTTGTATGTTTGTTTTATTTAAGTATCCAAAGTGAGCTTGGACAGAGTGTGTATAATTTAATTTTATTTTTTAGTTTCAAAATTATTTATATATATATATATTTGAGTGTTTATGTAAAGTTTACTATCATATGTTAATATTTTAGAAAAATCATTGTCATTATAAAAAAATGGTACATTTTTAGCTTTTTATTTATAAAATTTAAAATTTTTAAAAAATTAGGAGATAAATATCCTCTAATTTTATGATATGTTTGAATGATAAGAATTTGGATTTGGATCAAATCACTTGTTTGAATCATTAAAATTAAGCGGATTTAAATTTGATTTAAATATTTAGTGAAATCCAACCCTTTAAAAATTGAATATTTTAAATTTTAAATTTTTTTTAAAAAATAAAAATTTTAGATTAAATATGAAAATAATATATTTGAAATAATTAAGTAAAAACATATGTTTTAAAAATTTTAAATTTTTTACACCCTCCAAATAAAAAATTTATAAATTTATAAATTTCAAATTTTAGATTTGAAATATGAGATTTAAAATCAAAATTTTAAATCTAAATTTACATATTCAAACACAACGTTATATATTTTTGTAATTATATCTAGATTTTAATTTAAAAATTTAGTTATTATTTTATCCTAAGTCTAATTATAAGGAAAATTTATTAATTAAAAAGTCAAAAAGCCAAATTAATTTTTAAATTTATTATATCATATTATTAATTTAATTTTTACACTTTGATTGAAGTTAATTAACTTTTTAACTTTATAAATTTGATTAATTAAATCATTAATTAGATTATTAATAATTTATTAAATTTACAAAGTTGAAAATTTTAATTAATTTATATAGAAATTTTAGGGTAAAATTATAATTAACATTTTATATTAAAGTAGAAATGATAGAAAAATAATAAATAGAAATGATAGAAAAATAATAAATAAATAAATAAATAATATAATTTAATAAAAAATATTCCTCTCATCTAGAAAAATAGATTTATTTCTACTTTTATAAAAATTAAAAATATTATTAATTTAGTTAAAATAATAATCTTTATTTAATATTTTTCACAAATACCTCTTTATATATATTAATAAAAGATTAATTTAAAAATAATTATTGTTTATTTTTTAATATTAAGTATCAAAATAAATAAAATTTTATTATTGACTAATAACTCAATCATTTTATTGTTTGATGAGAAGATAAAAAAAAAAGATATATGCATGTTTTGATTAATAATTTAATAAAATTATTGATAAAAATATAATGCATTAATAATGTAATATAGTAAATAAAAATATATTAATAAATTAATTATTAATTATTAATTAAATTAAAAAATATATATATAATTTAAGACCAATGAAAAAAAAAAAACATCTTTTTCGAACTAAGGGAGTAAAAAGGGTTAAACAACTGTTTGGGAAACAAAGAGAGTTTATTACATCTACGCCATTTATAGTAACTTTACTGTGAATAATATTTGCTTACTGGGCCTTACTAAAGTGAAATTCCAATTAAAAGTGGGCCTTCATTTACAAAGCCCGAAATTCACCATTGGTTACTTTAATTAGGCTTTCACTACCATATAAATATCTACAAACCCTAAGCTCTCATCCCTACTTTCTATTACTCGCAGCCTCTCTGTTGAAAACAGCAGTTAGGGTTTTCAATCAGAGCTCAAGTATCTTTTCACCATGAGAGCCAAGGTAAGCAACACAAAATCTTGTTAAATTTCATTAATCAGTCGATTTGGGTTTTGATTATCTTTTCTTTGTTTGTTTTTCTTTATTTTTTTTTACCAGTGGAAGAAGAAGCGTATGAGGAGGCTGAAGAGGAAGCGCAGAAAGATGAGACAAAGATCCAAGTAGTTTACTTCGCTATTAAAAAATATGAATTAGTTTGATCTACATTTTGCAGTTTGTTGGATTTTCAGTACTTCGATTAATTAGTTTCATGCTTTATTTAGTACAATTTTGTTAAACCTTTTTTCTATTATATGGAAATGGGATTGTTTTTTGGCTTATTGTTAGATCTCTTGTTTGTTTTTGTTATATTTGTGAATTTTTTTTTGGTACTGCCCTGATGTTATGTGATATTTATGGTTGTGTTGGTTTAGAAGGTTTGATCTTTTGGAATCTTGTTCTTTGATAAGCATTTGACTACACTGTAGTGTGGTTTATTTGTTTCAGACAATGGAGTTGGGATTTTTAATTTTGATTGTAGAAAACGAATTTATATCCACCCTCATTTCAGATGCAAATGCACACCTATGGACTCTCTTATTTTGTGGTTTTTGGTGCTGTGGAAAATTAATTAGACTGACTGACTTCTATGTGGCTGACACACTTTAACTCTCTACTGAAGGATTGATTATTGGGCGAAGTTGTAGAATTGGTTTAGGCCTTGAAGAGTCCTGGAACAATCTTAGGAACTCTTGCATGTTTAAGTCATAAAGATCAATAAGATGATGTGTGCCTGACTTAGAATTTCTGAAGTGAATTTGGTATGCTCAATCTTGAGTGCAGCTAGAACGGGCATAAATTTGATTAACTGATTTTTAGATGAATTTTGGTTGGATATTAAAATGATGTATGTATTCTGTTTTTTTAGTAAACTTCAACTGGTGGACTTGTATGTGGAATTACACTATTTTGAAGTATGCACCTTTATCAATGGTGTGAATTAGAAATGGATAAATTGATGAACGGTGATTCTTGGGGCTATATGATGCTACTATGCCAATAGGGATGAAGATATTTTAGGATTTTAGTCTGGTTATAATATTAGTAATAAGCATATGAACCAATTGGGCGCAAAAACAATTTTTTAACTTTTAAGAAAGGTTTGAGTTCTGGGATCACTTGTGTAATTAGTAGAGTAGTCGATCTCAGATTTTAAAATAGATGTACTAGTTATTGATTGTGCACCCCCACTTTCTATGTTAGTTGGTCCTCTTTTGCTTGCTGCCTTGGCTGGCAGGGCAAGGGTGAGAGCCTGTTACGATTCACAATCATGAGTCATAACAAAGGGTGTTTGGCAGCTGAAAAAAATGAAAGAAAGTGACAGAAAAGAAGAGAATAGAGAGAAGGAATTAGAGAATTTTAGAGCGAGAATGATCAGTAAATGATTATTGAAATTCACAATCTAATTTGTTATTATATAGCTGTAATTCACTTGACAGCTTACAAAGGTTCTGCTATAACACAAGCGCTTGCACCTGCACCTGCACCTGCACCTGCACTTCTTATTACTGAGTCGCTGTAACAATATCCTTCCATGAAAATTATTATTGTCCTGGAGGATAAAAAGAAAAATCTGAATTTTAAAACTGGAAACAGAATACGAGTTACAAGACTATGTAGCCCTCTCAGTTGGTGATTGAAGAAACCTGCATATGTGGCCTCCTTAGCTGCTCATGTAGTTAGTAAATCAAAACTCGAGGAACTTGCTGGTTGAATATTCTCATTATGATTGTGGTTCAAATTTGCTAATGGCTTTACCAGCAAGTCATCCAACTTGTTAATAGCAGGAAGTGTTAATGTAACTTATCTTGCCAAGAATTTGGGCAATTCTTTTCTTGCATTTTTATTCCTCGTAGCTCTCTTAACTGTAAAGAACTGGCTCTTCTATTTTTCCTTTGCCATTTCCATATTTCAAGCATAATCTCTTTAAGCATAATAACACATGGATATCCATTTCTAGACCAAAGCACCAAAAATATCAAAAACACCTCTATCAATGTTGAAAAATTCCAATAGCTTGAATCTGTTTTGATTAATATGATCAATCATTTTGGATTTCATACGGATATTTTTACAAACACCTCGAATTATCATTGGCAGAGAATAATTTCGTTTTCTTCGTCTTTTCCCCTCTTCAAGCTCGTCTTGTTTGATGAGAGTTCAGATTCACAAGATATCCATTTAAAGTTAATGGTTAATTATTATGACCCATTATACTAATTCCTCTTAATTTTTAAAAAATATATTAATTTTTTCTGATAAATATCATAATATATTATTAGATTCTCTTTTTTAATTTTATCATTAATCAACCTTTAGTTAATCCTATTAGGATAATAAAAAAATAAAAATATCATTATCCTTTATTTTTAATTAATTATATTTTATTTTTACTTTAAAAAAAAGTTAAGGTTAAAAAATTTATTTTCATATTTTTAAAAAATTTTAAAATAAAAAATAAACAAATTAAATTTTTTATTTTTTATTTTAAAAAATAATTCAAGAATAAATTAAATTATTTCTTCATAAATTTTTTAATATAAATAAAAAATTTATTTTCGTATTTTTGATAAATTTAAAAATAAAAAGTAAAAAATATTTTTTAAAAAATATTTTTATTTTTTATGTTTTAAAAAATAAAATAAAAATATTTTTAAAAAATATTTTTATTTTCAAATTTATCAAAAGTATGAAAATATATTTTTTAACTCTAAAAAAATTTTTTTAAAATAAAAATAGAATGAAATTAATTAAAATTAAAAAATAAAAGTATTTATATCTTTTTACTATTTTTATAAAATTTATTAATGATAAAATTAAACGAAAGAATCTAATAATATATTGTGATATTCGTCAAGAAATAATTAATATATTTTTAAAAGATCAGAATGAATATTTTTAAAAAATAAAAATAAAATTAATATATTAAATTATTCTACTGAAAAAATAATAATTAACCTTTAAAGTTACAATAAGCACATATTAATAGTAAAAAATTCAATACGTTAATAGTAAAAAAATCAGCACATATTCAATTCTTTGTTCCTAACGATGGCCTCTAAACTACCTTTCCTTTTTTCAATACGTTAATAGTAAAAATTCATTGGCATCTGTACTTTTATTTTTTTATGTTTTACTCGATCAAAGATGTTATATTTAGAAGAGTACAAACTACAGTTGACCTGCTCAAAATAATTGCAATATTCAATTTATTACTATCCTATTAGAAAATTGATGGCTCTGATACCAACTGGTACGATTCACAACCATGAATCTTAACAAGGAGCATTTGGCAGCTGAGAAATAGAAGAAAGTAACATAATAGAGTAATAGATAAGAAAAAAAGAATAGAGAAAGAATGAATGACCAATATATTAAATTTATTTTATTTTTTAAAAATATATTAATTTTTTCCTAATAAATGTTTCGTTATATAAGTATATTTTTTTATTTAATTTTATCGTTAGTTAACCTTAAAATAGTCAATAAATATTATAAAAAAAATAAAAATATCGATACCCTTTATTTTTAATTAATTACGTTCTATTTTTATTTTAAAAAAATATTTTTTAGTGTTAAAAAAATTTATTTTCATATTTTTTGACAAATTTGAAAATAAAAAATAAATAAAAATATTTTTTAAAAAATATTTTTTATTTTTATTTAAAAAAAATAATTTAAGAAGAGATTAAATTATTTCTTCTTAAATTTTTTAATAAAAATAAAAAATTCATTTTCATATTTTTGATAAATTTGAAAATAAAAATTAAAAATATTTTTTTAAAAACATATTTTTTATTTTTTATTTTCAAATTTTTATTTTTTAAAAAATAAAATAAAAAATATTTTTATTTATTTTATTTTCAAAATTGTCAAAAAATATAAAAATATATTTTTTAACCTAATTTTTTTTTAAAGTAAAAAATAGAATGTAATTAATTAAAAATAAAGAGTAATGACATTTTTATCTTTTTACTTTCATTGTTGACCATTTAGGGTTGACTACAACAAAATTGGACGAAATGGTCTAGTAATATATTATGACATTTATCAAAAGAGAATTAGTATATTTTTAAAATGTCGGAGGAGTTAATGTATTGGATCATTCTACAGATAGAAATCGTAATTAACACACACACACACACACACATATATATATATATATATATACGATTTTTCTAACGAGTGCTTTAAGATAATTCGTTAAAAACAGTTATTTCATATAAAATAGGATTATAAAATAATTATATTAAATAAATATAAATTAATTAATATAAAAATGAGTTGAATGGGAAAAAATAAAAGATTTTGATAGAATTGTATTTTATTAAAATTACTATCATCCTAAATAATAGGTCAGAATTTGTATTTTTCACTCATTTATTTTATTTTTAATTTTTTTTCTAATATTATTTGAATCTTCAATTTTTAACGAGTATCATTAAAACTACAGATGGTAAATATGCGAGTTGGGTTGATTTTGGGTCAGTCATTTCAGATTCAGGTCAAATTTAGGTTCGGATAAGTTTGGATTCGGGTCATTATCGAGTCATCAATCAGGTTGAGTCATTATTGATCTGGGTCATCTTTTGGGTCGGATAATCAATGAGTCGGGTTAATTTATGGGTCATATCATCATTGAATTTGAGTTATCATCAAGTCAGGTTGCCAACAAGTTGGATAGTCAAAAGGTCGGGTCATGATCGAGTTTTGGTCGTCATCTGATCGAATTATCAACAGATCAGGTCATCAACTGCTCGGGTCACTATCAAATTTCGAGTCACCATCAAATTGGATTATCTCAATTACTAAATTTATCGGTTCGGGTTTATGATGAATTTACTAAAGTAAACCAATATATCTTTTATCAATTATGTTAAAATCTGAAATCTGAAATTTAGATTTCATTTATAACATTCAATTATCAATTATGAGAATTAATTAGGCCACCAATTCGCTATATATTGACCCATACAAATATTAATTTCAATTTCAAATAGCCATGTTTATACATCAACTTAAAATAAGACCGATTGGTATATAGTTTGTATATCTATTGTCTAATATACTTCTATGAAAAATCCAATTTAAAAATCTAACATATTATTAGCTATTGTGTTTTAGTTCATATTTCTATATTGTGTTTTAATTCATATTTTTATCTATAATGAAAAAAAAAACATATATTTTTTTTTATAATCAAAATTACGTAGTTTGTTTTTTATTATTATTGATTTTTGGTTAAGTTATTAAATTAATTTATTTTCATCTCTCACTCTCAATTTCTATTTTCTATCGTTCTACCTCCATGTGATTGGTTTTGTGAAGTTAAATCATTGCAAAAATAATGGAGTGGTATTTTAAATTTATCACATTATATTAAATTAATTTTGTCCAATCATATGTATACATAAGTTATTACAAGAAAAGGTTTAAAAATATAATATGATAATGCACATATAGAATTATATATATACACAAATATATAAGTATAAGTTTTAAGTATGAAAATACTATTTCCATTTTTATTATGATTTAATAAAAAATATAATAAAAAGTATATATATATATATATATATATATATATATATATATATATATATATATATCATAAGAATTCATATTAAATTTTTTGAAAAAATTAAGTAAATAATTTTATAATTTATACTTTTTTCTCATCTATAATTATATGTAGAATTTAGGTTTTTTTAAGTATCGACTGGTTTCAGATCATATTATTTCGGGTGGTTTCAGATTATATCATTTTTAATTCGAGTCATCTCATATTTCAGTTATTTCAAGTTCGGATGACTTTTGGGTTGGGTCACTATTCAAGTTGGGTTATTTTCGATCGGATTGCGTTTGGGTTTGGGTCATTTTGGTTTGATTTAATGACAAGTTCGGGTCATTTTTTGAATGAGATCATTGCTGGATTTTTGGTCACTCAGATGAGTCAGTAAAGGAGTCTGACGTCTCCTCAAGTTGGTTCATTTACGGGTTTGAGTTTTATCACATTGGTTAATTTTCAGATACGGATCACTTTTAGGTCGGATAATTCAGATTTCAGATTATTGACTATTAAAATTAAATCAGATCTTGGTCGGATTCGATGTCGAATGAGTCGAATTGAATCTTTAATTTAGGTTTATTTTGCTATCTATACTTAAAACACTCATAAAAAAAATGGATAAATAAATAAATTTGTCGTTTAAAATAAAATAGTAAGCAAGTGTCAGTTAAGAGTTAGAGAAGCTGAAAGAAGTGTCGAAGAACTGCACACGGTTATTGCAGAAGTTAGGTGAAAGGGAGAGTGTATTGTAACGGAATTGTTGGAGTTATAAGAGAGTTGTCAATTGTCAGTTACTACAAAATTAAAATCAAGTATGAGATAACTTTTCTCAATTAGAATAATTAAGATTACTAACATATATGATCACACTTCTCAATATATGAACTCTATTATTGCTTCAATGAAACTGGAGACAGTATATCAAAGTTCAGAAAAAATATGGTCAAATTTGTAGCAAAAATACCCATTATTATGTATTCAATTAATATATAGCTATTATGCACTTAGTTTTTTATAACTTCTTGTTGGCAATTGGTGCTTTCCATGAAAAAAAATTCAATCTCATATTTCTTCTAAAACAATTTCACGTATAAACAAGTTGAGGAATTTTTTATTTTTCAATTATTTCAAAATAGAATTCAAATTAATTTTATAATTTATAAAATTTATTTTGAACATATTTGATCATTATAATTGAATTGAATTATTGCAAACAATGCCAAAAAAAAAAAGTGAAAAAAAAGACAAAGATGTAAAAAAATATATGTGCTTTTTTTTTTATATTTGTATAAAAAAAACTATAGTTATTGTTTTAATTTTTAATTGTTGAGTATAATTTAAACTAACATATCGTTTTTAAAGTTTTTGATAAAATTAAAAATTCAAGATATGAATTTTTATTTGTCATTAAGCTTTTTATAAGTTATGTAACTATAGTATTTGCCAAAATATTATAGTTATTGTAAAATTTACTATCTTTATTATATTATTATTGGTTTTTCTAACCAGTGCCTAAGGATATAGATGACGAATAGGCAGTTTGAGTGGATTTTAGATCGATTATTTTGGGTTGGAATTAAATTTAGATTCGAATAATTTTAATTTCGAGTCATCATCGGGTCATGTTATCATCGAATTGGGTCAAGTAATTATTGATCCTTGTCATCATTTGGGTCAGATCATTAACGAATCGAGTTAATTAATTGGTCGGGTCATTATTGAATTTGGGTCGTTATTAGGTCAGGTTGCCAATAAATTGGATAGTCAAAATGTTGAGTCACAATCGAGTTATGGTCATCATCGGATCGGATTATTAACGGGCCAGGTCGTCAACTACTCGGATCACTATCGAGTTTTGAATCACATTAGAGCAGATCATCTTAATTATCATATTTGTCGGTTAGAATTTCGGATAAATTTATTATAGTAGTTAATTAAACCCTTTATCAATTATGATAAAATTTAAATTCTCAAATTTAAATTTCATATGTAACATTTAATTATCAATTATGAGATTTAATAAGGTTATCAATTCACTATCTATTTACGCATACAAACATTGATTTTAATTTATAATAGCCATGTTTATTCACCAACTTAAATTGATATATAGTTTATATATTCATTGTCTAATTTATTTCCATGAATCTAATTTAAAAATCAAACACATTATTAGTTATTGCGTTTCAATTCATATTTTTATTTATAATTAAAAAAAAAAATCTTGCTATAATAAAAAATATGTAGTTTTTTTATTATCATTAATTTTTTATTAAGTATTTTAATTATTTTGGTTAATCAGAATTATACATACACACATATATATAAAAGTATTTTAAGTATGAAAATACTATTTTCATAATTATTATGATTTAATAAAAATATATAAAAAAATATATATAACACAATAATTCATGTTAAATTTATGACAAAATTAAGTAAATAATTTTATAATTTAGATTTTTTCTCGTGTATAATTATATGCAGATTTTATATTTTTTTAAGCATTGGGAGGTTTCGGATCGAATTATTTTCAATTCGGATCATCTCATATTTCAGTTACTTCAAATTTGGGTGACCTTCGGGTTGTATCACTATTCAAGTTGGGTTGCTTTTCAGTCGAATTGCGTTTGGTTTTGATCATTTTGAGTTGATTCAATGTCAAGTTCGAATCATTCTCGGATTGAGTCATTGTCAGGTTTTCGGTTACTCGGATAGGTAAGTGAATAGGTTAGACGTCTCCTCAAGTCGATTCATTCATGAGTTTGAATATCTATTAATTTTCAGATACGAATCACTTTTAGATTTAATAATTCAAAGTTTAAATTATTGACTATTAAAGTCAAATCAGATCTGGGTCAAGTTCGGTGTCGGGCAAGTCAAATTGTATCTTCGTGTTCAGGTTTATTTTGTAATTTCTACCTAAGAGCACTCATTAAAAATAGTTATTTCAGACGAAATATAATTATAAAACAATGATATTAGAGAAATATAAATAAATTAATATAAAAATAAATTGAATTAAAAAAAATATTTTGATAGAGTTGTATTTCGTTACAATCATTATCATTATAAATCATAAGTCATAATCATCAATTTTTTACTCATTTATTTTATTTTTAAATTTATTTATTAAAATTATATGAATTTTTAATTTTACCTAATGTCCTGATTAGAAAAATCGATTATTATTATTATGGTACAATAATTTAAGGGGAACTCGAACTTGGATTTTAGTTAAAATTGAGATATGTAGTCACTGCCAAGCTACACATATGAATGCTACATTATTAATTGAATTTAATAGGAAAAAAAATGATTGAATACATTTCTAAAAATAGACTATATTGTTGAAATTATTATAGAAAAATAATTTTCAAAATTCTAGTTATAATTGTGCATAATGTGAAGTTCATCCTCAATTCACTGTGGCTTTGTCTTTAAAAAAATGTTGAAGCTTTGCAAGTAATACACTTTGGGATTATTAATAATCCAAAACCATGTAGTTTTTAATATTGAATAGAATTATTAAGATTTTATTTTCATCTTATTTCTTATTTTATATTTTACTAGCAATCCGTTGAGATAATTTCACCGATTGTCCCTAAAATATTGACTAATGCACATTGTCGTCCTTAAACTTTAAAACGTAATACAAAAATCCTTCAACTTTTAACTTAGTTTCACTGGCAGTCCTTATCCGCCCCAAACTTAAGTTATTTCTATTTTTACCCCAAAGTCCTACGTTTCTTTTAAAGAAATCTAAAAACCCTCTCTTTTAGGCTCTGATACCATTCATGTGAGTCTGTCCTCCCTCTAATTGTTCTGTTCAGAGGCGGAATTATAGAGAGCTACTCATAAAGATCTTTTAAAGGATTTTTTCTTTTATTTCTGATTTCTTTCAGCTTTTTATATCTGTTGTGATAACGAGAGCTAGCAACAAGTCATAAAGGGCCTTTGTTCTCAAGGAAAAATTCTTCAAATTCACTCTGTCTAAGAGTCAATTCTTCTAAATTTTTGAACAATTTATTTATAGAATTATTTAGAGAGTCCAAACGATCTATAATAGAATTTAACAAACCTATTACTAGATTCTTGCCTACACCGTGATCTAGGTGATGACAATCAGGATAAGAGCAATCTGAAGAATTACTGGTCATCCAATAAACGTGCAAAAGCACCAAGCCTTTCTAAATAATGGAAATTATTCAACTCAAGTTCTTGGTCTAAAAAAATTTTTAAGTTCAAAATCTATCCTATTAGGCTTTTCAAGTCTTTCAATCCTTTCTATAGTAACAGATAATTCTATTGTTCTTTGTTCGTATAATGCAAAGAAAGGATCCTGCAGTCTAAGACTGGCACTCAACTCTTCCCTCCTAGCTTAAGTTAAAGCTAGTCCTATAAGTCAATTTTTATTAGCAGATCGGGTGGAAGACATAAACGTTTAATTATAAAATTAAAACATTTATAAAATACATACCTTTGTAGACTGGGTCCACTAAGCTTTCGCAATAGCTTTAGCTTTTCCTTACAAGCTCGGCACCAGCAATATCTCCAGAGAGATATGGAGGATATGATTTACTGCCCTTTCTTGTTTAGGTCTTACTGCAACACTTCTGGATATCAGCCCGTTTTGAAGGATGCAAGGTATATAGAAGCAAAATAATCACACAGATAAAGACTTGATAAATATTATTCTTTTAGAGAAACTCTGTATTTTATTTCACTTCCCTTCTTCAATAAGCTGAAGAGGTATATATAAAATGTTTACAAACGAAGCTGGTATCTGTATTACTGTTTGCCAGCTCAAAAAAAAACTACTACAATAATTATGATGGGTAGCTGGAACAGTCTGCCAGCTTTTCCATATTTCAAAACAAAAATAGACAGCTGGTACCTCTAGTACTGTTTTCCAGTTAGATTTGGCACAATAATTAAATAAAGATAAAGACTGTTTTAATTTTACAACTAAGAAGTCAGTCTTTATCAGGGATATGTTCTTTTCATTGTGACCACAAATTTTAAAGCTATTCTGCAAACAATGTTTTAATATTTGCAGCAACTTCTGAAAAGTAATTCCTCAATTATCACGCTGAGGCTGACGTCATGGATGATGTTTTTTGTCACTTCATCTGTGAGTTACTCACTGGGGCACACATGCTTTCTCTCAGCTCTGAATAACCCATAGTCATTTCCTCTGCAACAAGTTGCTCTCTGAACTAAGCAACCTTCTTCCAGACCTTCATAGTTTTAGGTTGGAAATCTAGACTTGGATCCAAATCCACTAGTCTCAGAAACAAATTTTGTGCTTCTTCTCGTCCCTTGATCTGGACAATACTCTGGTAATGGGAGTATATTGGGACCAGATTGTAACAAACACTTTACCATCTCCGAGAAGGACATGATTACTTGCATAGATTGCCTTCTCCATGCTAGCTTTAAAATTTTCAATTCTCACAGCTTGGGTAATAATCTTGTTTTCCTTATACATGGTAAAATAAAAGTTTAAGTTCTGATTATTAACCTTCGGTGGTTCAACAAATCCCTTAGCTATAACAGGAAGGAGATCCCAAATTTGATAAGGATAACGAACAGTTTCATCCTCACCACAATCCATAATTGTTCTAATAATATAACTGGTAATTATTCTTGAATCTGAACTCAAGAACTCTAAGGATTCTTGCACAATGTTTGGAAGTGATTTACACAGATCTTCATCATTTCTATTGATCTCGATAATCTCTGTCAGTCCTGCATCTGTGTAGCGAAGACTATCTTTCGCCATTTCTAAGGGAATTCTCAGAGTTAGACCTCCATATCCTTGCCAATGGATGTATGGATATAACATAGAACATTCTTTGAGAGAATGATCTATTGAGTCCACTTTCTTAATTTTTCTAGTATATGCCACTTTTGGCGGAATGTATGAACTCATTTCATCAAGAAGTCTATCCCTTTCCATTACTAGCTGAAGGAAGTCTTCTTCATCCTTTTTACGGATTTCGAGTTGTTTTTCTAAATAGGAAATATATGAAATAACTTCATCTGCAAAATGTTGTAATTGCTTGAAGTTTCTTTTGGCTAATCCTCTATGCAATCCAGAACACAAAATAGATCCGTCTTTTGAAAGACCATAATCGTACTTAATGAAGTACCAAGCATTTTCATCCTTACAAGTGTTTGAAACCTCAGGATTATCTACCCTCATAATCTTCATGAATGTCATCAGATTCGTTTTTTGATTCTTTCATTGTGACTTCTTTAGGAGATTGTTGTTTTTCCTGTTTTTTGAATTCAGTAAAAACAATATCCCAATTTAAATCATCACAATCAGGAATTTCATCCTCAAAGCCTTTTTTAGCTTTATCCTCTTTACGAGTTTGGTTT
>CANXYC012557949.1:0-26286 GCA_948193065.1 Aleurites moluccanus | reverse complement strand
CACCGCTCCCCCCCGCCCCGAGCGCCCCCGCGACCCCCGCCTCACCCCCCCGTCCCCCCCCCCCCCCCCCCCCCCCCCCCCCCCCCCCCCCCCCCCCCCCCCCCCCCGCCCCCCCCCCCCCCCCCCCCCCCCCCCCCCCCCCCCCCCCCCCCCCCCCCCCCCGCCCCACCCCCTCTCTCCCTTCCTCTCCCTCTTCCCCCCCTTCCAACCTCTCTTGAAGACATAGGAAACTACTGTATATTCTTAAGATAGAAATCAATAAAATAGTTTCCAAAACTTTATAATAAGTAATATTCATTCAAACTGAACAGGAACTCTCTGATGGCATGGGTTAGCTATCCTTGTTGTTGGAAGTTCTCAAGCTTTTGCTGTATCCCAATTACATTTTAGATTCGTATATACCAGATTTCAGTAGTAATCATGTTTTGCATGTTTGATTGAATAGCTTCAGGTGCTTTACGTTGTGAAATTAATGGCGGGGGATGCTGGAAGAAAACCCAAGATGGCAGGACTTTTTCTGCTTGTGTTGTAAGTATATCAACTTCAATTTGATGAGAGTTGGAACTCATTTCACCCTTCTTAGGTTGTCATTTTTAATATGATTCATATTACTTGTTTATTTTTGTGATTCTCTCTTTGTAAGTTCCCTGATTTTTTTTCAGGAGGATAGTTCACAAGGTTGCAAGTGTCCTCCAGGATTCAAGGGGGATGGAGTCGACTCCTGCGAGGGTACTTTTCTCTCATCTTGGTTTGTATACTTCATGTCATAACCATCAGACTTTGTGGTGTGGGAGATTTTATGCACTAATCCAAGTGATGAGCGTATGCTTTGATACGAGTACTATAACAGTAATAAGGTTCCTGTTTCAGAGTGATGGAAATATATGCATGTGCATTGATTTTCTTCCAAAGAATGTGTGGAAGCCCCATGTTGCTTCTATTCATAAATACATTTTAGATTCAGAAAATTTGTGGTTTAACTTTTTGAGAAACTGCTGCTTTTTTTCTCATATTTAAAATGTTGTAGCATTTATTTTTTAAATTGCCTTGCAGCATTTATTTTTTTTAAATATTTGCATACAGTTGCATATCAATTGTGAATGTTGGTGGAATTGACACAATAAGACAGAGGCTCATGATAAACATTTGCTGATTCATTTGAAATGTTCCTGCTCTTGTCCGTGTTTCAGATGTGGATGAATGCAAAGAGAAGACAGCCTGTCAATGCTCAGAATGCAAATGCAAGAATACCTGGGGCAGTTATGAGTGCAGTTGTGGCAGTGGTTTATTGTACATGCGAGAACATGACACATGCATAAGTGAGTAGTCTCAGAGCACTTTGGTTATCCTTTTTAATAAATGATTTTCGAGAAATCATGTTGAGCAAAAGTTCTTGTTACATCTGCAACTAGAACTTAGCTCTATTTTATAGTTGCCAGCGACAATGTCTCTTAGCTCTATTTATAGTTGCCAATGACAATGTCTTGTATTTTACTCTTCCTTATGGAGTATGTATGTGCTGCAACTTTAAACTGGGTTTCATTTTAAATTTTGTTCAGTTGGCATTTAAGAGGATAAGGAATTTTCTTTTTGTATGATTTGATTTTGAGTTCCACCATCAGTTCTTCTTTCCTTGTTAACCTGCTAGCTGCCACTTCTTGCGCAGCAGGTGATGACCATGTGATGGTAGGAAGTAGATAATCGTCTCTTAATTAAACAAATACCGTGTAGTTTTATTGGAACTTGTTTCTACAATCTCTTTATGCACCTTGTACCATATATAACTTTGCTTCTACACTATTTATTAATGAATATGCCATTTCAAAATATGGTACAGCATGGTAGAACTCATCTCTATGATGTAATTTTAAGTTCTTGAAATCGGGACCCTTGGTTACTTGTTTTTTAGATCTTTTAATGTAACATGATTATTGCAAGGAACTATTTTTCTTTTGGGTTTGTGATGCTGAACATTTATTGTAATTATTCAGGTAAAGATGCCACCACTGAGTTCAGCTGGAGCTTTGTTTGGATTATTATCCTTGGTTTGGCTGCTGCTGGAGTTGCTGGATATGCAATTTACAAGTATAGAATTCGGGTATGTATTGTAGAAATATTTTTTTTTTTTTTAAATTTAATTCCTTATTACCAACTGTTCAAATTTTGATGAAACTCAATGATGTGAAACTAAGAATTCCCACCCCACTCCAATACTTCCGCTATTAGCAAAAACTTGATGTCTGGATGGATCATTTAAGTTTTGCTTGCCTCGGTAATATACAGTTGTGAGAAGATTGAGCGTGTAAACGCAGTAATGTGCCCAATTGGCAATTGGAGTTAGATTTGTTGCCAATGCTCACTCATTTTTGAAGGATTTTTTCCCCAGCACAGACGATTTAAGTAGATTGAATTAATTCTAAATAGATAGTTTAACAGGTTTACCTTAAAATGTTAACACTTGCATTCTCTGTTATTGAACCTTTTTTTTTTTGGCAGAGGTACATGGATTCAGAAATTCGGGCTATCATGGCACAATACATGCCTTTGGATAATCAAGGAGAGATTCCAGTCTATCATGCTCCCCGTGGGGATATCTGAGTAGAAGAAGATAACAAGGATCGTTGGTATTTTCTGATTCTGAGGGGCGCTTTATTAGCATTTAATTTGTTGTCATTATAGTATGTGTTTTATCAGGTGTTCTCACATGTAAATTTAATTTATATATATAAGCGGCGCATGTAATTCTGGGACTAAAAATTTTCCATGGCATGTAACAAGCATAATGGTTCAGGATATGGGTTTTTTTTTTCCACTTGACACCTTTGTTTTCCCTTTATGGTAATTGCTCGAGCATTCTTATTATTCGGCTAGATGCTAAAGAAAATAGTTCCAACATTATGTTTGGGAGCTTTAAAGGGATTAATAAGGTATCATTTTTTTTATCAACATGACAAGAAAATAAAAGAAATAAAAGGGTTGGCAATTATTTTATGTTAGGATGTTCCAGAATGATATTAGATATCGACATTAAAATGATCTTATTGGAAAATTATAACTATTATTCCCAAAGAATGAGCCATATCTTTGTTCAACAAAAAGAAATATTAGGACAGACCTGTTTTTTTTCCTCGTCCAAATCCAACCCATACGGATAATTACTATTCATTGTTATAAAGAAAGTAAATGTTATCTGGTTAATGAGGAAAGGAATTTATATTTATTCTTTTAGTTGACAAAGATGTCATATTTCATTTGATATGAATCCTTGATTGGGTAAAATTGTAATTATAAATATTAAATCCCTTCATTCCTTCCATTTTCACGTTCACATTTCCTAAACATTTATAGAGATGGCAATGGGGTAGGAAATCTCCGTTCCCCGCGGGGATTTGCCTCGAATGAAGCTGAGATCACCAATTTATTTTTCATGGGGGCGGAGATGGGGAATATTTTTTCCATGTTAGCGGGGACGGAAAGTGTATTCCTCACCCCATGGAAATCCTCATTCCCGTCCCTATGGGGACCCGTTATTATATTTGATTAATTATTATATTTATTTAATTATTCCTTATATAAAATTATATTAATTAATAACATATATATTCCTTATATATATATATATATAAATATATATATATATATAAAATAATTTATTCAATAAATAATTCTTATGAGATTGTTAAAATTTATTAAAAGCACTTATTAGATTAAATTTGTTCAAGTACTCATAATTTAATGTATGCTGAATTTTTAATATTTTCTTAAAAAATATTACCGAATATTTTTGATATATTAAAATATTTATATTTTAATTATATTTAGTTGATGTTTTGTGTGTTTGAATTTATTAATATTTTCTAAATAAATTTTTTTATATTTTTAGCTATTATTTATAAATTTTATAAATATAAACAAATTTAGTAGTACAAAATTTAAGCGGAAAATGAAAATCCCCACGGGAAACGGGGATCCCCACTGGAATGAGGATAGTAACTAAATTATCCCCGTATGTGAAACGAAGACAGGAATGGAGATTCCCCGTTAAAACAGGGATGGGGATGGGGATGGTTCCCCCGCCCCGCCCCGCCCCATTGCCATCCCTAAACATTTCCTTCGCTCCTTTCCCAACCAACATATTTTTAAAGTGTTAATGGCTGACAGCAATCTGCATTGTTATGCTTGGCTATGCATAATGTTATTTTACAAATATATATATATATATTAAAGGAAAAGGAGTAAAGAATGACATTGATTCATCGAAAATTCTCAAGGAAAAAGGAGTTATTAGTACCAACACTCACAATCAATGGGTCTCTATGAAGGTCATCAAATCATGGCTTATGGCAGGCCATCACGACAACCCAAGCATACAGCCAGTTTAATAATCGCATTGACAACTTCGAAACCGTAACTTTCCCTCCAGGTATGATAATAACTATCACAACATCCGTTCAAATAGTATGTGTAATAATTATATGATAGAACAGCAGGTTTCTCCATTTACTATCTTACAATAATCAACAGAAAAAACTGTATAAGCAACCTTGAAGAAATAAACAAACATCAATACACACCTATGGTATGTAAGGGCAAAAACAACGTTAGTTTTAGGAGCACATATGAGGAAAATATCCACAAGATTATTCTTACTTTTTCCAGATCCCAGCATGCAGAAGTCATGACCTGTATTTCTAATACTACTCCTCAAACAATCTCTTTTGAAACTTCATCCTTTTCTTTAAAGCTATCATAATCTAGAAGCCTTCTGCATGGAGGAACAGAAATGCTAATTAGCTTATATGCTACAATGAGGAAACATGGAATATCAACTCATGCTATAATTTTTTTGTTCAAAGCATGTAGATGACAGTAGGTTGAGCAATTCTTATCCTTTTTATTCAACTGGAAAGGGAGTAAGATTTTTTTCTCTTCTTTTATGTGGGCATGATGAAGGATTATAGTATTATATATATATAGCTAACCTGTAACAAGTTCATCAATTTTCAGCTTCCTGTCCCAAGTCTGATCCTTGGTCCTCCTTGCCATCCAATGCAAGTCTATATAGATAGAATGCAACCATAGCGCCACTGCAAAGCACAGCTAGTTATAGGAGATCCAAATTAACACGTCATAAAACAAAAGCCATCAAGAATACAGGACGCTATTATATTATCAGTGTCTACATACCCAAGTGTGCACATGCACATGGGTATCTGAATGAATAAACAAATTACATGTCTCCAATCTATTTTCCTAATGTCAACATCAGAACAACATGCAAGATTATGGATGCATGTATGCAGCAAGAGTAAAAGGAGTATACCACGTCCAAGAAGAGAATTCAACTAGACTAGATAAAGGCATCAGGGAAGCCTTAAGGGGAACAAAAGGCTAATTTGGATTTAAACAAAAAGCAGCTCAATAAAAGACAAAAGAAATACAAAATTCAGATTTATTAATAATATTCTTAAATCAAGTCCAATGGATTTGTGGTGTGTGCATGTGTCCAGTTATGTTAAATCTATGCATAGATCATGGTTGTCATAATCAAAAAATGAATCTATAAATATGCGTATCAGTTCTATTTAGAGAACAAAAGATCCATAAAAAATAAAATTCCAGCAATCCCAACTTTAAGTAGGATGAACGAGAAGTGCAAATTCTAGACCTCCCCTCATCTTCCTGATTAAAATCTTCTGCACCTTTGACTCCCATCAAAACCTATAAGTAATAGCTATTTTCATACTAGAAAATTTTACTTCTAGAAATCAAATTTTCTATTAGAAATCCAAAACTGACAAAGAATTTTGCTGTTTGAAGGCAGTAAATTAGGAACATGAATACAAAAGTTACAAAAGTTAAGGAACATGAGAACATTATGAACCTGATGATGGTTGTAATAAAGGTGAAAAATGAAGCTCTCTGCCAAGAAAAAGAAAAACAAAGGAAAGACATTACAATAAGCTATGGTGCCTCCCTCAAATATATGAAGTACAAAAGCAAACAAGACAATTAGAATCGCTTATGAAGAACTGTTACCTGAAACAGCAATCGTATCTCCCTAAGAAAGATTATGGTTGCTATTGCTGTAATCAGACAGCAAAAGAGAACTTTTAAGTAAAACATATAATATAAGGCATAAATACAACATGAGATATAGATATCAGTTATATATAGACATCAGCTATACAGATAAAAACATAATTCCAATTGCCAGCATCAAGTTTGTACTTGCAAATAAAATAATCAGCCTCAGAGCAACGTGCAAAATTACCTAATTGTAGATGACAGTCCAAATATATTCTAGTAATCATGCAATGTCCCCAAATAATTATCATTGTTCCATATGAGCAAAGGAATTCCATGGGCAGAAACACTTGAGTGATTTTTAATATGAATAAATAAATAATAGATCTAGAGACCTATATAGAAAGTGCTAATTAGGAGAAAATTATGATAGCAATGCATAAAAGTATAGCTGCCTTCCTTTAAACTCATGACTTAATGCTGAACATCCTGTACTAGGAAGCCATAAGGAGATCAAAGTAACTCATTATATGTTCAGGGCCATTCTACTAAAGCTAAGTCAGAAATTTCAGAGGTTCTTTGGGCATCTTTTTATAACTGACAGAACGTGTTAATAACATTATTAACCACAGATAATAAAGTAACCACCTTTTTAAATTGGCACATATAATTAAATCGCATAGGCATGGTATTCAAAAACTCAATAAGCTTAAACAAACTCACTATTTACAGAAACAAACCACGTTCTAACCTGTCTGTCCTTTCAAGGCTGAAGCATTTAGTTCTCCCCTTTTGTATGTTTTTAAACTCAATAAGCTTAAACCCAAAATAATACCCCCAAGGATGAAACCAAACCTAATGGAAGAAATGCTTCCCGTCAACATGAAGGAAAGAAAACCGCCAGTTTGAAGAAGCAAACCTGCAAACCACAACTAATGCCATAAAAATACTGAATCTGTTTAAAAAAAAAAACAAAACAAAAAAGTCATAAATCCATATACTTCTTTCATCTGAGTATTAACAGATGAGTAGCACTGAAGTCTGAAGCAGAAGAACTTGAAACAGGGAAGAAAAATGGCAGTGAATAACTTCTTATTAATCATTAGCAGCCAGTGTCTCAACCAATTAGAACTCTCCCAAGGGACAACTCAGATAATTACAAAAAATTTTACATACATCAACATACCCGCATAAAAAATGGTCCAAAAATTCCATCATGAATAAGTCTGCTTTGTCATTGACACCAGAAGTCTTCCACAAGTAAGTAACCATCATAAATTAGCAAGACCAATATAAAAAAAAATCAAAGTAAATCATTCATACCATAAGGTATTCCAAGGTAGAAGTCGCGAACATCAGAAATTTGCTTTATATCATCAGTTGAGGAAGCAAACGTTTCCACAACCTCCTTCATTGGTTCAGGGGATTTCTCAGCAGCTATTGAGAGCAATTCTTTAGCATCTTCAGACATTTCTTTTGCCATCTTGTCTGTTTGAGCTTCTAACACCACCAATGTTTCTTCCAAAGTAACCAATGCTTTCTTAGAGTATTCCCCATATGCTTGTTGCGACAAACTTTGCATCTTCAAAGCTTGTTCTTTGAAATTATCAAGAGCCTTTTTCCAAGCTTCCTGTGATTCTTCAGTACCATTTTTTTCCTTATCCACTTCAATCTCTGAATTCTTCTAAAAATATCATTCAAAAGCGTAAGAGCAAAATCAATTCATAGAATTAGATAATACAAACAGAAAAAAAAAGAGCATACCGATTCTTCGTGGGAGGCAGCGAAAGCCACAATCGGTCGGTTCGATAGATGCCTTCGGTCCAGAGAACGAAAACCAATTCCAAGCCCTTTAGGAGAAGACTGGATCGACACTCTGCAAGTGTTAGGTTTAAGGAAATATTGGAAATTTAAAGAAGGAGAAGAGCTTAATCCCAAACCCAACGCCATTGATGAAGAAAAGGAAGGTCTCTTAAATGGCAAAAAATTGGGGTTTTTGATAGCTAAGAATTCCATTGTAGCACTCATTTTGTTTCTTCTTCCAGAGAAAGACGAGGCTAACGAGGGAGAAGACGAGTTAGACTGTTTAGGGATTTTCCGATCTTATTTATTTATATTTATTTAAGATTACTACATTGCGCCTTAGAGGGGGTGATATGCGCACACCAAACCTTTTATATGATGCCTGGGAAGTGAGAAATGGGAACCTTGAAATGCTTTGGTGACACGTAATCAATAAAGTTAGTGCTGGGGGAGCCCACTGAATCCTTTCCTGGTCCTATTCACATATATAATTTTTGTATGATAAATTGATATCAATTTTATTTTATAAACTTAACGTTAATATAAATTGAAGGAAAAAAGTTTAATTTAATCTGATTCCATTAATTAAAATTTATTTTAAACACAAATAAATTAAACCATTTTAAGAATGTATTTGTATTAATTTATAATATAAAACTAGTATTAATTAAATTGCTCCATGTCAGTAAGTTGGTTACATAAACTTTTAAAAAATTGAATGCATATAGAATTGCAAAATTTTATTATTTATGAATATGAAATTAGTGTATTAATTTAATAATAAAATAAAGTCGTTTTGAAAATAAATATTAGGATTTAATTTTATTAATTTTAAATTTATTTTTCTTATCAAAATTTAAATTAAAATTGTGATTCGCGTTAAATAACAAGAAAAAATTATTATGTTAAGTCTAACTTATATCATCAACTTATTAAAAATTAGATATAAATTAAATAAACATTATTATAATTCATCTCAAAATATATGAAAATATATTCTCCAACTAAACATAATTCCTGATTATTAAAAGTAATTTTTAATGGATATTTTTATAAAAAGCACAAGATTCTAGATGCTGATTTAATTTTATATATGTTATGATCCATTTACATAATTCATAATAAGAGTGTTTGGAAGCTAAGAAAAGAAGAGAAAAGAGATGAGAAAGAACAGAGAAACAACAAAGAAAAAGAGAGAGAGGAGAAATAATTCACCACTCTTCTTCAATATTTATTGAAAATTCAACATTTATTGAAGGCGGATGATGATATTCAAACGGGTGTTATACAATCATATCAAGCCATTACAAAGTAGGCCCATATAATTTAAATTTTACAGATTCTGAACTTCCCGATGGTCCAAAAAACGTAGGCCCTTTTTGCTGTGTTGGGCCATTGTCCAGCTTGCAAAAACAAGAAGTTTCTATTAATTTGCAAGCTGCAACCCCCCTATTAAATCAAATACACTCTTGAAATTTCCATCTCATTCACCCAATTAAATTTTTAATAATATTTTAAAAATCATTATGAATATGCTTATCTTTTAATAAAAAATTACTAATATCACTTTTGTTCCTCTGCATATTATTCTTTGCATGGGAAGAGTGTATGTTTTCAATATAAAATTAAGTTTAATCCCTAGTAAATTTAATTTTTCACTTATTTTTTAAGTTATAAGTTATTAAACAAGCTAAAATAATATAATAAATAAAAATTACTTTTATGTTTTTATATAAACTATTCAGTAGTTAGTGGATCTACAATGGAATAAAAATTTTCAACTGTTATTTTTTTATTTATAATATTCAAATTTAAAATTTTATTTAAAAAATATTAAATTTCCAACCATTTAAATCAATAAATAATATTGATAAATTAATTCTTATCAAATTAATAAACATTCTCTTATAATAATAAAAGAAAAAACCCGAATTTAAAATCATTTTCACTTTAAATTTTTAAGTAAATGAGGAGAGTAATCAAAATTTACTTGTTTGATTAATTTTTCTTTTATTATAATATGATTTTAGAAGAAAAATAATATTTGTTTAAAAACAATTGACTATGGTTTATCCATTGAAAACTGTACTACTACTACTACATCTGAAGTAAGTGACTTCAAAGAAAGCTCGCAACTCATACTTTAATTAGGTCATCGTTGGATTTGCAAGAGATAAGCATAAATAAAGCAATGGACCACCATTTACGCCCCCTTATGCCACTTGACAATCGCATTTTCTATTTTTCTACACATAAAAAAAAAAAAACACATCGATCGGAGGGATAATTAATCAATTAACTCATGTGGAAACTGCAAGAAAAGTAATAGAGAAGTTGAAAATAATCTGCACAATCAATTTCGGTGTTTGATCGTAATGAATAATATTTTAATCAGTAAAAAAATTTTATATTTAATAAAAATATTATAATTTTTTAAATATTTTTAATAAATCAGACTTATATTAAAATATAAATAATTAAAATGTATTTAAATCTAAATTACTAAGACTATTAAACTATTCAAATTATTAATTAGAGATATTTAATTTTTAATTATCAAACAATCATTTATAAGTTCAGACTTAATATATTGATATTTATTTTCTTATTTTGTAGATTCAAAAAATCCAACTGCCTCGTACTCGCTTATAAGAAATCTTATGATAAAAAAGTATGTAAAAACAAGAGGAATTTGCCCACATTCCAGCAGTGTGGTGAAAAGTGAAAACTTGGATAGTAAAATTATGATTAAATCAGGGGTTCAGAAAATGGGTCTCGGACAACAACAGAACAATTCAAAAGGATGTGCAGTGCAGGTCGTTGTCGTTTTACTGTCTTTGTTTCCATATTTCACCGTTTGTCCCCAAGTTCAAGTTCTCGTTTTCATTTTCATTTCTCCATAAAAATCTCAGTTGCGTTTGTTCTGAACGTACTGGCTTTGGCGTTTCACACTTCGTTTTCGCATTCGATAAACTGCTATACTGTAAACACTTATTTCTGCTTCCACTACTCCTATTCCTACGCCAACATCGCCACTATTCTTCTTCTTCGGACCCATCATTAATCCCTCTTTAGGGTTTCCCTCTCTTGCTGCTTTTCTGGCTACCCCTGACACAGATTCTTTCTTTGCTCCGTCGTTTTATTATTTTTTTTTTTTGAACTCTTTCTGAAGCTTTCATTTATCTGTTTACTGTTTTTTTTTTTAATTTAAAAATAAAATAAAAGGGTAAATTAATTGGTGATTATTGTATGTTCTTTCACATTTATGTGAGTTTGTGTGAAGATCAATCAAGGTGTTTGCTTTTTAGTATTTGTATAAGTGAGTAATTCTAATTCTTTTTTTTTTATTTACTGGGGTTTTTTCAAAAATAATTAAGGAAACAGAATCAGGAATTGAAAGAGGAAAGTGGGTTTCCTTGTTTGTTTTCTTCCTTTGCTTACAAAACATTGAAACTAATTTTCTTTTCTCTCTTGGGGTTGTTGGCCCTGAAACAACTTTAATCTTCAATCATTTCTTTCTTCTTCTTATTATTTTTTCTCCTTTTAAAGAAAAAGAAAAGTCTATTTTTGTGTATCCTCTCCCTTCAAAATAATGCTATTGCAGCTCCTCCATCTCCTCCTAGCAATACCATTTACTTGGATGGACTGAACGAACTTTATCGGTTCTTTAATTTATATTCCTAGAATTCAGAATCAATAATCTTTTTCTCTATCATCAGTCGTAACCTCCATATCATTTTGCATGTGAAGCTTCATCTTTTTTGTTGCGATTCTTTTGATACAACCAACGTTTGTTCCCATCATGGTTTGTCCAAATAGCTTCGGCTTTTTATGTGATGGCGTTTTTTCTCTTACTTATATGTATGCTTCTTTCAATTTGAATGCTTTCTTGCTTTTCTAGCATAAATTTTGAATGTGAAATTGAAGAAGATGATGACGCTATTCAAATTTAAGCTCTGTCCTTTTGTTCTTCTACTAGTTGCTGTTTTTGTACACTCATTGGACCCGACTTTCAATGATGATGTTCTTGGGTTAATTGTCTTCAAGGCTGGCCTTCAAGACCCACAATCCAAACTTGCTTCTTGGAATGAAGATGATGAGAATCCCTGCAACTGGATTGGTGTCAAATGTGACCCTAAAACCCAGAGGGTTACTGAACTAGTTCTTGACGGCTTCTTTCTTTCTGGGCACATTGGTCGTGGCCTTATTCGCCTGCAGTTTCTTCAGATTCTCTCACTGTCAAATAACAACTTCACTGGCACCATAAACCCTGATCTTGCTCAGCTTGGGTGTTTACAAGTTATCGATTTGAGTCAGAACAATCTCTCAGGCTTTATCCCAGATGGATTTTTTAAGCAATGTGGATCCTTGAGATCGGTTTCGTTTGCTAGTAATAATCTTACAGGGCAGATTCCTGAATCTTTGAGCTGGTGCACGACACTAGCAGCAGTTAATTTCTCATCTAATCAGCTTTCTGGGAAATTACCATCTGGATTATGGTTTTTGAGGGGGCTTCAAGCCCTTGATTTATCTGATAATTTGCTGGAAGGAGAGATTCCTGAAGGGATAGCAAATTTGTATGATTTGACAGCCATTAATTTGCAGAAGAACAGGTTCTCTGGGAACCTTCCAGTGGATATTGGAGGATGTGTGCTTTTGAAAATGCTAGATTTTAGTGAGAATTCTCTGTCTGGTAGTCTTCCAGAGTCGTTGCAGAGACTTAGGTCGTGCACTTCTCTCAGATTGCGAGGAAATTCATTTGCTGGAGAAATTCCTGGTTGGATTGGTGAATTTACAAATCTTGAGAGTTTGGATCTTTCTGCCAATAAATTTTTGGGTCAGATTCCAACTTCAATAGGTAATCTTAAGCTATTGAAGGAATTGAATCTGTCCATGAACCATCTTACAGGAGGACTGCCAGAGTCAATGGCAAATTTTCCTAACCTTTTGGTTCTTGATGTTAGCCAGAATCGATTGACAGGTAAGCTTCCTCCATGGATTTTCAAGATGGGCTTAAAAAGTATCTCACTTTCTGGGAACAGACTCAGTAAGAGTATGCCATATCCTCCAGTTACCTCCTTGGAAGCCTCTCTTCCCGGTCTTAAGGTCTTGGACATATCTTCAAATGTCTTTTCTGGTGAAATTCCATCTGATATTGGGGTTCTTAGCAGCTTACTGGTCTTGAATATGTCCAGAAACCGACTCTTTGGTTCTATCCCATCAAGCATAGGAGAATTAAAAATGATTCAAGTTCTTGATTTTAGTGATAATAAGCTAAATGGAAGAATTCCTTCTGAAATTGGAGGAGCAGTTTCACTTGTGGAGCTAATATTGGAGAAGAACTGCCTAACTGGGAACATTCCAAGGCAAATACAAAACTTCTCATCTCTAACATCTTTGTAAGTCACCTTTCTTGCTCACATAATTGTTGCTATCCAAAAGTTCTGTTTCTATAGTTCTTTCTATTCCTATTTAGAAGTGTTGATGCTGCTGTGATATGAGAATATGAGTTTACAGGCAGTATTCCCTTACTAATGTCCATGGAAAATCGACATTTAATCTTTACATCCTAAACAATTTCATTATAGAATAGTTCTCGATTATTGATTATGTGGCAGTGGCATATACACTTGAGGCGTAGATGGGAAAGGAACATCCAAGTTCGTTTCATCCCTGGGGTTTAATAGTTCATAAATTTGTTACATGAAACAGATGAATTACCTAAACTTAGGTGAATTATGCGGATGTTGGTGGGCATTTGACTATAACAATGGCAGCTAAACTTTGTTTCCAATTTTAGAATGCTGTGAAAACTCATTCTGGATTTTTGGCGTTGATAGATTCTCCAAATTGCCATGCATGTATTAGCTGATGTCCATGTAGTAAAAATTATTGATAAGGTTTTTTTGTCTACTTCTAAGTGCTTGTTTTTATTGTATAGTCAGTATTTCTCGTTATTCTATTTGGAATTAATCTTAAATTGAAAAAGTATTCAGGTCAGCAATTTGATGCAATTTAAAGTATTCATTTATAGTTTGGGTCATTGTCACTTGGAACCATAGCTAAATGGGTAAAAAGTTGATAAAGAATAGTGAAGGAATATTATATTGAGAAGTCTTGTACTCTTGCATTGCTGCATTTGCTTAATTGTATTTTTTCTTTCTATTTTATGGGTCAATGTTATTTTGATGATTGTAATCTCAAACTGTAATTTGAGGAGCCCATCTTGTTCTAATAAATTTTTTTTTTTCTGCTTTTTTTTTTTTAATCGTTCAGAATTCTATCTCATAACAACCTCACTGGTCTGGTCCCTGCTGCCATTGCAAATCTAAGCAACCTTGAATATGCAGACTTATCTTTCAACAAACTCTCTGGCAGCTTACCAAAGGAGCTGACAAATCTTTCCCACCTTGTATCCTTCAACATTTCCCATAACAACCTGAAAGGTGCGCTACCAGTTGGGGGTTTCTTCAACACCATTTCCCCCTCAGCGGTCTCTGATAATCCTTCCCTATGTGGCTCTGTTGTCAACCGATCCTGCCCTTCTGTCCATCCAAAGCCCATTGTTCTAAACCCTAATTCTTCTTCGTCTTCCAATGGCTCCTCTTCAAATCACAATCACCAGAAAATTGCACTCAGCATCTCTGCTCTCATAGCTATTGGTGCTGCTGCTTTAATTGCGCTTGGTGTGGTAGCTGTATCTTTCCTTAACATCCATGCGAGATCTTCCATGAGACAAACCCCTGTTGCACTCACTCTATCGGGTGGGGAAGATTTCAGTTGTTCCCCCACTAATGATCCAAACTATGGCAAGCTTGTCATGTTTTCTGGTGATGCTGATTTTGTTTCTGGCGCCCATGCATTACTAAACAAAGACTGTGAACTTGGTCGTGGTGGGTTTGGAGTTGTTTACCGAACAGTGCTTCGAGATGGGCGTTCAGTTGCCATAAAGAAGCTAACAGTTTCAAGTTTAATCAAGTCCCAAGATGAATTTGAGAGGGAAGTGAAGAGACTTGGAAAGATCAGGCATCATAATCTTGTGGCACTGGAAGGTTATTACTGGACTCCATCCTTGCAACTCCTTATTTATGAGTACATGTCCAGTGGAAGTTTGTATAAGCATCTTCATGATGGACCTAACACAAACTGCTTGTGCTGGCGACAGAGATTCAACATAATTCTGGGGATGGCAAAAGGTTTGGCCCATTTGCATCACATGAACATAATTCACTATAATCTAAAATCAACTAATATTCTGATAGATGATTCCGGTGAGCCAAAGGTAGGAGACTTTGGCCTGGCGAGGCTTCTGCCTATGTTAGACCGATGCATCCTTAGCAGCAAAATCCAGAGTGCATTAGGCTACATGGCTCCTGAGTTTGCTTGTCGAACTGTGAAGATAACTGAGAAATGTGATGTTTATGGGTTTGGGATCTTAGTTTTGGAGGTGGTGACAGGTAAGAGACCTGTGGAATACATGGAGGATGATGTGGTGGTTCTTTGTGACATGGTGAGGGGAGCTCTGGAGGATGGCAGGGTGGATGAGTGTGTTGATGGAAGGCTTCGAGGAAATTTTCCTGCTGATGAGGCAATTCCTGCAATAAAACTTGGTTTAATATGTGCATCTCAAGTTCCATCAAATAGGCCAGACATGGAAGAAGTGGTTAATATTTTAGAGCTAATCCAATGTCCTGCAGAGGGCCAAGAGGAGTTGGAATGAGTGGAACCTGCAGAGTTCAAGAAACGTACAAAAAATATATATTTACTCCGGCGAAGAAGAATCCGGTTTGCTTTTCAAAAGAAGAAAATAATATATCGTTGAATTTTTTTCTTTTTACCTTTGTATTCCCTTATTCTTATTATTACAGTTTCCGGTATGGGATAGTTTTTCGCCGGCTTGATATGGGGCACTACTACAGATATTATTTCAATGATATTTCTCCCTTACAGACCAAATACCCAACGGAATCTACCTTTTGTTTTATTGCATTTCATATTCTTGGTGGGACTTAACATATCTATCTTATTATTTCAGTTCAATGTCTTGGCTAAAGCTACACGTGGAAACTGAATTTGATCAAAAGTATAAGTTGACAAATCAAATAAAAACAATACATAAATCAAACCAGTTAACAGCCTTGAAAAGAATGGAGAGATGTTATAATATTGCCTTGGCATTTTCCTTTTCCTAGTTGTTTGGGGACCAAAGTCTTGAAACAAGAAAATGAAAGGAGAATAAAATAATAAGCTAAGCAACAGTTCAAGTCAATAATATCAAAAAAAATACTGGGGGACTGCATAGAATTGAGTCAGATAAATAATTATAAAAAATTAATATAATGTGTAATTTAAATATATATTTCATTTCAAATTATTTTATTTATTTAAATGAATCCTCATATAATTGTAGAAATTGTAATCTGATTTATTAGAATTCATTTACTTTTGTTGAATGTACAATGTATTCCCAATTATTGTTGAAAAAGAATTATAATAAAAGCACACTCTTGTCTCTTGCTTTATTCACACTTAATTATACAAAAAAAAAAAAAGGGAAAAGAAATGCTAATTATACTACTAAAGCACTCTTTCAAAGTTACTTCACACACATGGTGTCTTTATTTCTTTAATATCATAATTCATAAATAAAACTACCCATCTGTATTTGCAAGTATAGTTAATTATTGAAACTTTGATGTTAAGTTTGGCTTAATCAAATGGGTGTTGGACCCAAAAATAAATAAATAAATAAATAAAAATTAGAGTATGGACATAATCAAAGCAAGGCACATGGGTGTCCTATAAAAGCACCCATATATGAACTTTTTGAGTGGAGAAATGAGTGAATGGCAATGATTTGTGTTTTTGCAGTGGCAACTTTTCATGATTTTCACTGCTTATTGCTTCTGCCCTTATGATGGGAAAAAGCTTGACAACTTCCCCATTTAAATAATGGGTTCTACAATACTTTTTCTTATTTTTGTATTGCCACCTTACTACCAATAGCAAAATAGTGAAGCCAATGGAAGGTTCTGAAACCATGGAATGTTAAACCTTAATTTTTTTTAAAAAATTATTTTAAGTGAATATAATTTGTTAAATTATTTATTATACACCCTTTCAATGTAATTTTAAATAATTTAAAATTTAAATATACTTATCTGTAATAGAATATAATGCAAAAATAAATTTAAATTTTTTAATTTTACGATCTTAAATTTTACTATTTGATCTAGAGATCATCCACAAAATTAAAATTATCTTTAAAATAATAAATGTAAATACAAAATTAAAACTATCCTTAAAACAATAAATGTAAATACAAACTAGTGATATATGTTAGTTTAGGTGGGTCAAAGTTAGATGAAAAATCGATTTGGAGTAATTTATGTACTTAAGTTGCCTTACTCGTCTTGTAATAATCAATTACGGGTAATTAGTGGAAAAAAGAGCCACATTATTAATCTAGTGTTCCTTTACGCATAAAAAATAAAAAGAAAGAAAAATACTAGTAGAAAAAGACCAATAATTTACCTTTGACCTTTGATTTTGGGGGCTCCATCAACAGACAGAATGAAACCTCCCACCCCACCTTTATTTTCAGTAATGGTGAAATTTTGTGGGTGCTATTAGTATAGGGCTATTGTTACTCTCATATAAAATTCCTATTGAATCGAGTTACAAAATTGCATGCAAATGAAACTAAATCATTCCAATTAATGTTAGAGAATTTATTATAATATAAGGTAATAAAATGAAATTTTAGATTACTTAATTAAATTTTTTATTAAATTATTAATAAAAATAAAAATAAATTAAATAATGAATTAAAACTCATATTATTACATTGTATTTCGATTTACCAAACCCACAAAATTCAATGATAATTAGTAATAAGAATCATTAGTTTAATAACAATCAAATTTAATGATACAAAAAATAATGGAAACAAAAATAATAAGTTATTATTATTAGTATTAAATTAATAAATAAGTATTTATTTTATAAGATAAGAAATTAATCAAGAGTTTAAACTCTTATAATCCATTCTCCTTCCATCAACCACCTGAGGGCCGAGGATATTAATGATATGTTACTACTTACTAGGGCCGTCTGCAGCGGTTAGCAGACATCCTTTGAGCGGCTTCTAGTTTTGTTTTGCCATTGGTTGAAGAAGCATCAAATACATTGGGCCTATCTTCATATAATTTAAGATCCTTATTTGAGTTAATTAGTATTTAATCTTTCTGCAGAAGTAGATGTTAAGCTTTTTTTTAATGTAAAAAAATGCTTA
The DNA here is from genome assembly GCA_948193065.1 of Aleurites moluccanus. Lineage (NCBI taxonomy): Eukaryota > Viridiplantae > Streptophyta > Magnoliopsida > Malpighiales > Euphorbiaceae > Aleurites > Aleurites moluccanus. Next base: position 8,162 of record CANXYC012557949.1, on the reverse strand, counting down.
GAAGGGACAAACAAAGAATGTAGCAGAAAACAGTAATAGATGATGCTGTACCACGGGGGATGATCATAGCCGTTTATTGCAGTGGATCCCAGTTGGGTGACCTGCACTCTCAAACAGAAATTTGGATACGATCTGATATTGTGGTGACCAAATCATGGGAATTGCAGACTTAAAAAGTTGAAGTACAACAAAATCCACTTATTCATGATGGGAGCAGACTAGCCTTAGTGGGGAGCTACATTTGGATAGAAATGACAGGCACCTCTGCTTGCTTCAGCTCACGGGTCCAGACTCCAGACCTCTTCAAGTCATATACTAAAAGTCTAAAACCCAATATAACAATAATCAGAAGGAAATATTTTTTGTGAAAGATTGTTTAAGAATTGCAAAAGAAATTTATATTGTAGCCAAGAACTTATATTTCACAAAAAGAAAAAAAAATCACCTCTATACTTCAGAAATGAAAATAACCTCTCTGGACTCTCATTGTTACATGAAAACTATAAACGTCAGCATGATGGGTCTGAGAATGATTTACAACCAATATTTCATCGCCTAAATTTTTTTTTCTCCTTCCTGGAACCTCCTGTGTAGGAGAAGCCTTTCTCTTTTCGCATCATTAAGTCCTAATCATCCCAATCGTTTTCCCATCCATCTTTCTTTGGAGACCTAGAAGTGAGGCCATTTGCTGAGATGCTTCCCGTGCGACGTGCTGCTGGTGACTTCACTGCATTTTCCTCATCCCAGTCGTCATCCCAACCCTCATCCCAACCTTCTGCCTCATTGTTTGTTAAAGCAGATTCTGGCAAACTCATCTCAAGTTCTTGATAAGGAATGCCATGTTGCCGTTTCCTCTTTCTAATCAAGCAGATAGCCCACAACCCTCCAAAAATTAACACTGTAATAATTAAGAAGTAGGCCCCATTAATGGGAGTAATTAACTTCTCATAAGATGGAAGGTGAAGGAAAAAGTTTCCCTGAGATACGGGAAGTTCAGGGTGCAGAATACAGTCTCCATATCCAGCACTAAATATCACTTCGTTGCTGGTACCAGCAGTTAAATTGATCTGAAAACCAAAAGGGAACTCAAATTATGATGTCAAAACAAGTATCCATGAATTGCAAGCAATGATGTGCATTGACTATAATCTCACCCAAAGAACTGTTTGAATGTCTAAACCCCATGCATTCTCCCGTCCAAAAAAAAAAGAAGGTGAACGCCCATCCCTAAACAGATATAACTTTTGTTATTTCATCAAATGGAATTCTTGATAAATAGCCTTTTCATTACATTGCAACACCTAAAAAAAATCTCTTCATGCCTGAATTTTTATTGTCTGTCTGGCCCATCTTTTGGGTAAAACCCCCAATCAAATTATCATCAGTCACATCTTTCTGGATATTATTACTTTAGGCAATGATTCAGTTACTGAAGACTTGAGAAATTGCAAGACATCACGGGTCCTTGCCAACTTTTGAATAATGCTCTTAACATGGACCAGAGGCATGTTACTGACAAGGCTTAATTTCAGTTCCCATTTTTTGGTTTTCGTTTTTCCTTTATCCCTCAGGCCACTGCCTCCCAAACTTTGTGCCATACTATCTTATAATTTATGACAGTTCAAATGGATTAAATAAATATTGCAAAGTAATAGAAAAATTATCCATACCTTTTTAGTTTGGTGTTTGGGTATTTTAAGAATAGCATTTTCACTGGGATTTGGAGCAGAAAGATCCATTTCCAAATTGTTTTCTCCATTATTCTGGACTAGAACTACCAATTTTTTGTGCTCTACAAAGAAGAAAGGAAATTGAGATGATTGATCAAGTGAAAATACTATATACTGCTATAGGAGCTATTTACACTATTACATAAAAACATTTGATAATTGACAAGTTCTTTAAAAAATAGCTCAATTGCAGGTGATGCCAAAACATCCACAAGACAGATGAGTATATTGAACATACAATTGAAACTAAAAGCACCTTCTGAAGCTTCTTGATAAAAGATGGCTTATCTAACACTAAAGCTAAAATAGCATAAGCACCAAACACCTAACATAGAAAATTCGACAATACCTTCACCAAATTATCATTTTAGACAAGCTACACTGCAATAGCACATCTTCAATACCCCATTTTCGTAATAATTAAAAAAAAAAAAAAATTATCAGAGAGAAAGATGATGAATTAAAATATATAAAGACCAGTTTGCAGGCATCAGCATGTATCTGATATAATCACACAACTACTCCCCAGCCTGATGACCTTGTAGAAATGTTTGTGTGTTAGTCTCACTACATGAGAATTCCATCTTCAAGATTCATTCTGCTCTGTGTTAGGAAAAACTGTAGAATATTAAAGAAATTGCTGCTGGTTTCAAGACAAGAAGACATGCTAATTTAACATGAACTAACAACCATGCCAGCATCATTCACAAGTAAAAACAGCATATCATGTTCCAGCTGTCAACAGAAGAAAGCATCTGGCCTATTGAGGATTATCAATTTTCAAGTTTTCCAACATCTATAACATGGATGCATGAAGGTCATCACTTTCATAATTCTAACTTGAGTGAAGGAAGAAAGAGAAAAAAAAATACCCATTCTCTAGACCCTAAAATACAGCCTTCCAGAGGGCCACTATAAAAAGAGATCCAGATCATTAAGAATTTTCAAAATTCGTACAAGGAACAAGTTGAATATTGAATATAGAATGGCAATTTCAGGTATAACCATGTCAAAACCAAACAGCCAAAAAGGGTGTACAAAATCCTGCACAAAACAAATCTCTCTCTCTCTCTCTCTCTCTCTCTCTCACACACACACACACAGAGAATGGTAGATCAAACAAAAAGCAAAACAATGGGCAATAGAATTGAGAATTACTAAGACAGCTCCAAGGGGTCAAGGGACTGTACTTGCTCATCAAAGGTTTAATAGCTTGGTTCTTGGGAGTGCTAATTCCTCAATCTAGCCTTCAGATTCCAAGATATCACAACAATCCTAGCAACCATTGAAAATGACCAAGTTAATGCTTGCTTGTAAATACCAGTGGTTAATCCATTAGTATTTTCTCTACCACTCAAGATTGACAACCCTAGAAATTGAGTTATAAAGAGAATTGTGGGAATTCGGATTTTATTTCAACTCGATTAAACAATAATTCCAATCTAGTTGAGGTTAGCAATGAATTTTTTTTTCCCTCTACTTCACTCAGTTTAGGGCTACATCTTTAAAAGACAACTGAATAATTTTTCATTACTTCCTAGCATATAATTCTAGATGAATCTAAGTCAACGCTTGTCTTCTTTTCTCTTGGAACTTCTAGATGCACGACCTGGTGTATTTGTTGGTCTACAATAGATTTACTTGAACCACCTCAATCGCCTCTCTCAACTTATGTTAAACGAGTGTACTTCCTATCTTCCCATAAAATCACTCAATTCTTAACCAATCACTAATATTTATACACATCGATCCTAGTAACCTCAACACTGCCATGATAATTTGTAGACACCTTTCTTCACCATTCATTCTCTACAATATATCATAGCTAGTTTAACAATCCAGTAAAAACTTCCCTATTTATATTTTATTTCATTTGGGGAATTTTTTTTTAAATTAAAAAAAGAGAGAGAGAAAAAAAAGTTCATATAGAGGTTATAGAACTTGTCAAGAAATATTCTAAGGAAAGTCCTCATCATATAATCTTAAAAGTTAATGAAACTTTGGCGTGTCATTAAATAATAGTCATTGGTATTTTAATAGGAAAAATTGGTATCTGAACCTTCTAAATATATTCTGAAGAAGAAGAAAGTACCATTTGGTCTTAAATTGTAGAGAGGGGAGGCAAAACATAAACCAGCAGCATCTCAAGGAATCTATGATATAGTTGGTTACCAAAAAAAAAAAAAACTCTGTGAAGTTTCGTTGATAATATATTCAAAATGCAAGAATTAGCTAGGACCATCACAAGATCAAGCAACAATTGGAAGAGATTTTACAATTTCAATGAAAAAAAACACTGGAAATAGAGAAGATTCACTTTAAAAAAACAGAGACAAGTCTCCTTGAAGAAATATGCTATTATTCAACAAGAAAACACTTCGACCAAAACAGATTCTATGGAAACACTTCACAAGAAATCCAAGATATAGCATAGTTAAAGAAAAAAAAATGAGAGAAGTTGCATTGACAATATATTCAAAATGTAAGAACTAGCAAGGACCATCATGAGATCAAGCAACAACAGGAAGAGATTTTACAATTTTAATGGGCACAATGTGAAAAAAAATATACACTGGAAGCAGAGATAATTTATTTTAAAAAACAAAGAGACAAGTCTCCTCAAAGGAATATGCTATTATTCGACAAGAAACACTTCAACCAAAAGGTTCTACTGAAATAACTGTGAGCTAATTAACCATTTGAATCTTATGTTCATTACATAAAAAAAACTAGAGGTATTGAAATGGCAAGCCATCATTGATATCCATCACAGCTTGATGTCACCCTTTGTCATGTGATCATGTCTGATCAAACATGAAATTTATTGAGTATTGCAGAAACCAAAGTTAATACTTAGCACATTCTTTACATTATATTGCATAATCCTAACTATATACTAACCCCAGGACCAAGAGAGGGATGTGCTATGGTTTTTCTAGGACCCCGCAGTGCCAGTCATATCTTGCTAGAGGTTGATGTCCGTCTCCTAACCAAGTTGACCAGTGAGCTCACTTATTTGTCCTTACTCATTGCCCTCAGCAACTAGGAAGAGCCAATACTAAACTTTTCCTACGATATAGCTAACAAACATTGCTCCTTGAATACCATATCCTAACTCAGGGAACTTTCATCTTTTCCTCCATTTAAAAAAAAAAAAAAAAAAGAAGCAATATCATAACATTAGAGCCATCACACACACCTTGCACTATCCCATATCTATGGAAGTGTCCGCCAATTAATGTTTATTTTATAAATTTTCAATGCAAGCATCATATTTAACACCGACACTTAGCTAAAAGGTCAATTGGCCCAATCCTAAGAGACATGGAATTGGATTCGTCCACGAGAGGAATTAAGAGGGGTATACAAATTCAATCTTTTCTGCCTCTGAATATTGCAGAACAGTTTCTACACCACCAGATGCACTAAAAGCTTGATATTGCAAATTACAACTAATGACAACTTCATGTACCCTTTTGAGTAGTTTTCAAGGTAATCATAGTCCTAAAGCAAGCAAACGCATTTCTTGACAGTTGATACTTGAGTTAAGAGATGCTTCACCGAAAGACAATACAAACCTCACAACACATATGAGTGAATGTATGTGAATTACCAGAATCATAATTAAGAATGCAAGCAACCAATGACTTCTGATCCGTGCACCTTCTAGGAATCCCAGTGCAATTCAGACCGACCTCTGACTGGGAATCCAATTTATTCTCATTTTTATTTGTTGTCCCATGAATCTTCTCCTTATCCTTTTTGTTTTGAGGAGGTGGGTCCACCGTCATATTATTAATCGAACCCTTTGAACTAGAATCAACCTTGGTAGAATTGTCTGTTACCTTTGGATCCTTTGAGCTTGTCTCATCCAATGTCGTGTTAGTACCTCTCTGTAAAGGATCCGGACTTGGAGATGGAGAAGCCTTAAAGAAAACAAATAAAATAAACATAATTAAATTAGTGTCTCACTAAAAAAAGAAATAGATAAAACATAAATACAGAGAGAAAATAAAGATTTTTAATACTTGATTTGTGCCGGTACTGCCCATAGAAGCAGCAGTTAAAAATCTTCGAAACGTCGATAGCAAAGAAGCATTAGAAACATCGCTAACAATAAAAAGCAACACAAAAACCGCCACAATTCTATTTCGATCCATTATAGCTCCGACCTTATGAGATCAAATACCAAAATAAAAGCCCTTATCCATTGCCACAGAATTTTATACAAAAAAGAGAAAAACCCAGATCCTATTTTCAAACAGAAAGTTAGTTAGTAGCCTCCGCGCATTCGCAGAACCGAAAATGAAACTAAATTGTAAGACTTTTGCCCAAAAAGCTTAGATTTCACTCAGAGAACGAAAGTGTTGTGCACGATTATCACAGAAATTGTCTGAAAAGGCAAATAAAAGGTGGAATTCGACAGATTTTGTTCGTAAATAATTTAGGGTTTTAATGGATATGATTTGCGCTCAAGCTGTATGGTTTGAGTCATGCAGACACTCGATTTTTTCCAGATTCTGTTGCTTTAACACACAGCCGATAGACCCCATCGCAGCTACCAATTGGACATGGGCATATGATTGGGTCTCTTAGGCCCATACTTCAAGTGGATACTAGGCCTGTTCGTGGTCACTATGTTAGTATTTAAAAAATTGGATCCATCGTCAAATCAATCCATGCCTCTCTGGCCCGTATTTGTACCCAGACTGACTAGTCATAGTCTGGGAAGAAGACCAGGTACAGTTTTTTTCTCTTGTCAAAGTCGCCTGTGAAAAAACAACCTGCCAAGTCACTTTTGTGTGAAACAAGGCTATTAAAGAAGATCACGTCAAGGAATAAAATTTTTTTAAAGTCTCGTACAAGGAGAATAAAGTGCTACTCTGCTACTTATTGTCTCCCTGCATTTCTTAAAATTAATTAAATTGTATTTAAATATATAAAGTATGCAAAAATTCAATTCAATGAGAATGAAATATGTAGTTTTGAGCTTAATTAGACGTATGCTTTTACACTTGAATAAAATTCTATCAAATTTTTTCCCATAGACATATACATCAAATATACTTTGTACAGATTTTTTTGAGAGAGAAAATATAATTACATAATTAAGTATGTTCAAACCAACTAATAAACTAATTAATAATTATTGTAATAATTATACGCTTAAACATAATTTAATAATAAGTATGAATACATTATAGACCTTAAAGTTAAAAAAAAAAAAAAAGAATAATTGTTATGAAAATTAGAAAAATTGAATAATCCAAATATGGATTGAAAGATAAATTTGATGGTGATTTATACTAGGAAATTCATGAATGAAAAATATATTTATTTACAATCTAATCCCAACATTTGAATTATGATTAATAATGCGAAAAACAATCATTTATCAACTGAAACAATTATTTAAATTCAGGTCATATAATAAGCAAATTTAAGTATCTTATTAATTCAATTTTTTTATTTGATTAAAAACAAATCATTTATATTAAAATTAAAAGAATCCAACATGATAAATAATTAAGGTTTTTCCTTACAAATTAAAACAACCTTATGGTTAAATTAGACAATTTTATATATTAGGAAACAATTACAAATCAAATTCACCTAGTGGTTACAATTGAACTTATTATTATTATTATTATTATTTGGATAAAAAATTGAACTTATTTTTATATATTAGGAACAAAGACAAAAAGGTTGTAATGTGAATTGTGTAGAGAGGCAAAGAATTTTAATGGGCTTAAAATGTAGGAAAAATATAATGGTACATTGGTACTATCAGGATTTTGGAGCTTAGCATACTCATAGTTGTTAAATTTGGATCGGATCGGTTAATAGAATGAAAAAATTAAAAATTAAATTAAAAATTGGCATGATCAATCTCATTTACTCGTCTTTTAAAAATAGATTAAAAAATCGATGAATCAGCCAGTGAATCGATAAATCAGTCAAACTGAATCAATTTTTTTAAATTCGAACGAGTTAATTTTTATTATTTTTTTTTAATTTTTGATCAAGACAACGCTGTTTTTATATAAAAATAACGTCGTTTTGAGTTAAAAAAAATTAAGAGAATTTCAGTAACTTAATTTCAATTTTACTCCATGCCAAAACCTATTCGACGTCAAAATCATGATTCTATTATATATTATCTTATTGTGTGAGTAGATATTTAAGTAAATGAATATGCATAACTTACTATATATATAGCTTGTAACTTAATGTGATTGAATTGACATCATAAAAAATATGATATTATATAAATTCTTGATTTAACTGTACTTGCATTATATTAATTTTTATTATGTATATAATAATTATTAAATTATATATATATATATATATATATATATATATATATATATATATATATATATATATATATATATTATATAGTTATATTCTAAATAAGTATTTATTTTT